>CM047506.1:30668241-30678241 GCA_026122265.1 Ammodytes dubius
GTCACCGCCATGTTGGAAGTGTCATAGTTGGAATGTCATCAGGTGCATTGTTTGAAATTTAGAATTGTTCTTGTCCTTGAAGGCCACTGTAGCTTCTGTTATTATTCGAAAGGGGTGGGGTTACCCAGGGAGCGTTGCATTCTAGAACTTTCTAGAACTTACTTGATGATGTCATATTACACACTGCACCTTTAAAGCTCTTTACATCGGTAAACGTGGTAAAACTATTTTCAAATGAGATACATTAAGAA
The DNA here is from genome assembly GCA_026122265.1 of Ammodytes dubius. NCBI lineage: Eukaryota > Metazoa > Chordata > Actinopteri > Uranoscopiformes > Ammodytidae > Ammodytes > Ammodytes dubius. Next base: position 30,668,493 of record CM047506.1, read on the forward strand.
TAAAGTCAGCACGGTTTGCAGTTGCTTCTCTGTAAAAATCTGTAGAATTCATAGAGTTAAGATTGATTTGCTATTAATGGTGGAATCAGCAATTCTGGAGATATTTTGTTGTCAAAATCATTTAAAAAAATCAGTCAATATCTCTTCACCTCTCCGTACTGTGTTAATACACAGCTTAGGCTCTGTAAACAGGTATGTTGCTGGCTCAGTGGCCCCCCATTGTTTATAAACCCTTTTGTTTACATACCAGTTTACAGAGCCTAGGCTGTGTATTAACACCAGATTATCTTTCAGTGCACACACAGTACGGACAGGTGGCAGACACAGAAGGTGATTTTGATAAGCAACTGAACCGGCGTTCTATCATTATAAAAATCGCTATTATAATATAATGAATGAGGTTTTTCCTCCCTCAGTCTTCCCTTGGCCCAGCTGTCCTGTTAATCCTAACCCTACATTTTACCATGTGTGATGTCACACTAGTAAAATGTAGGGTTAGACAGTGAGACCATAAAACACTAGTTCTGCCTTTTCTCAGGCTAGGATGAACCGATTTCTAAAAATGTTTGCACATTTATACCACATAGGATCTCAGAGTTCAATACACCTTCATATTTCCACCGGTGAAGTAGGCCTTTAACAAGGATCAAGTTCCAGCCCATATATCAATGCATTAATAACCTCATAATTATAGATGTAGGTAGAAAAGAAAGTGAACAAAACAAGAGAAGAAATGATGACAAAAATAAAACAGCTTCAGGAGCACGTTGTCTTTGTTCAGAGGTTCATGAAAGAAGTGAAATAATGAGCTGGACCCTTAATGATGTCATAAGAACCTCTGTGTAGAGCCCAGAAGATCATTGACTTACTGTGGCATTTAAAAACCCCTTTGAGCAGGTTTGAATCATATGCACATTCAGCTTCGGAAAAAGGGTTTGACTATCTATAGGCATACATTTGAGTAATTAGTATTTTTTTGTAATATAATATAATAATAATATATATAATTTTGTATTTAAATTTTTTTCTGGGCTGTATACCACACACATCTCAGACTACAAAATTTGCTGCGGGAAAAAATTGTGAGAAAAATATTCAAATGTAAACAAAGACCCCTCCCTTGAAAACTGCATAGTGCACCTTTAAACCTTTTGTAAAGCACAAAAAATTGTTTTAAATTGTATTGAGTACGGGCGGATGTAGACTCATCTATTGGAGATTAAACGTTGGGCCCAGCTGCTCACATCTGTCCGCTCGGCCGTGAACACACACATACATTTCTATACGCTGCTTAACGGAGAACCTAGATAGAACCTCGCCGCTGGCTTAAATCACGGGCATTAAAAGCTTAAAACACACCAACACACCCGTCCCATACACTGCTATGTGTCCCACCCGTCCCCATACATCCCTGCGTTCCGAATCGCATAGCCTACTCTTTATTTTTTCTATTCTACATACTACATCCGACGATAAAAATAATCTAGTTAGGATGCAGTAGGCATACTATTGGGACATACTTTACTCTCTTATTTCATCATAATATTGCGCCTTGATTTTGCCTCTTGCTTTTATATCCGTCGTATCCCTGTTTGTTTTCATACGGAGGCTTCGTCGATGTGACGTCACTTCACGTGTGTCCCGCCCCATACATTGCTGCTGTGTGTTTGGACAGGGCGGGGGGGCGGGGGGGGGGGCGTTGTCTCTTCACTGGTTAGCTGACCGCGGTCCTGCCTGTACAAATAGGATTTATTTTTCTTCTGCTCTCCAGTATAGCTCAGCTGTTCGCTATAAGTATGATGTCACTCTCTCTCTCTCTCTTCTCTCTCCCTCTCTCTCTCTATCTCTCTCTTCTCTCTCTCTCTCCCTCTCTCTCTCTTCTCTCTCCCTCTCTCTCCATCTCCCTCTCTCTCTCTATCTCTCTCTTTTAATTCATGTGAAATCTAGGTCAAGTAGGGACCAGATGAGATTGTTTAACACTGCCTGATGCTCTTGCTGCTCAAAAACAAAACAAATAGTATGTTTTTTTATACGCGGCACGTGTGTGTGTGTGTGTGTGTGTGTGTGTGTGTGTGTGTGTGTGTGTGTGTGTGTGTGTGTGTGCGTGTGTGTGTGTGTGTGTGTGTGTGTGTTTGTGGCTTGTTTGCTGAAGCGTAAGATCATTACTCATTTGTGTTTTGTGATGCTAAATTGACTCACTAAATCTCGTTGCTTTCCTCTGTTTGTGTGTGTGTTTGTGTGTGTGTTTGTGTGTGTGTGTGTGTGTGTGTGTGTGTGTGTGTGTGTGTGTGTGTGTGTGTGTGTGTGTTTTGTGTGTGTGTGTGTGTGTGTGTGTGTGTGTGTGTGTGTGTGTGTGTGTGTGTGTGTGTGTGTGTTACAGTAACAGTTCTTTGTCTACGGAATCCTTCAGGCTGAATGTCATGATTTATTTTCAAAATCTATTTGTAAATATATTTAAAAAAAAACAATTTCTTTGTAAAAGTTGAGTTTTTTTCATGACGATCCTGAGAGTGTTTGTCCTCTGGGACATGGGACATGTGACAGACGTCCAACATGCAGAATGAGGATTTCATGCTCAGTTTTTTAGAGACGCAGACATGTGAGCAGAACATCAGCCATTTCAAACTGATTCTACAGTGTGAAGAGTAAAAAGATTTTTTAATTTTTTTAAAGATTTTTTTTGGTATTTTTATGCTTTATTGATAGTGTAGAGACAGAGGTGAAATGGGGCAGAGAGGGGAGTGACATGCAGAGAACGACCGCAGGCTGGAATCAAACCTGGGTCCGCTGCTGGCCGAGGCCCATGGGGGGGGGGGGGGCGCCCTACCAACTGAGCTAAGGGCGCCCCCAAGAGTAAAAAGATTTGAAATAGTTTTGAGAACTAGAGAAGAGTTTATACTTAAGTACTACTAAAGTTTCAGAACATGTCAGAATGAGAGTCTAGAGAGTGAAGTCAATTTCACTTTATTTGACCTATTACATTTTGTTGTTTGTCGTGTAGAAATTTACATGTTGCCGTGATATGGCGATTCTGGAGAACGCTTGTGTCAAAATTGCTTTTTTTTTGTCCAAATCAGTGAATATCTCCTCATGATCTGCTACCTGTCCGTACTGTGTGTGCGCTGAACAAAAAATCTTGTGATTATACACAGCCTAGGCTCTGTAAAAGGGCACGTTGCTACGTAGCCTTTGTTTACATACCAGCTTACAGAGCCTCGGCTGTGTATTAACAGCAGATTTATTTTCAGTGCACACACACTAGCGGACGGTGAGGAGATATTCACTGACTTTGAACCAAAAATGTATTTTGACGACAAGCGTTCTCCAGAATGGCTGAATCCACCTTCAAAGAAATGTTCCTATACGTTAACGAAATTAGTAGGAATCATCGTTTGAACAGCTTGAATATCCCCAGATGTTTTCAAGAAATATAGTAGAGATATCCATCTAGTGTTTGAGCGGGTCGGCCAATGATCGAAGGGTTGGCGGTTCGATCCCTGCCTTGCCACTTGCGTCATGGTTGTTGTGTCCTTGGGCAAGACACTTCACCTCGTGTGAATGTCGATAGTTAGCCTGCTGCTATGTGTGTGTGTGAATGGTAACGTGTACATTGGGACAGGTCTCCTTTGAAAAAGAGTCTCCGGTCTCAATGGGATTTACCTGTATAAATAAAGGTTTTAAAAAAAACTGAAATACAGACACCAAAGCCAACACTACTGTAGCTCTTTCACAATAAAAGCCCCCCAACACACACACACACACACACACACACACACACACACACACACACACACACACACACACACACACACACACACACACACACACACACACACACACACACACACACACACACACACACACACACAAACACACACACACACACACACACACACACACACAATCTTTTAAAAAGCTGTATTGCTATAGAGACACACACTCTCTGCCACCGCTGTACAGCTTTATTGTGGGTCAGAGAAAGCTCTGGTTAGGTCATGTCCCATAGCACAGTCACATGACCCCTGTGACATCACTCTATTCTACTTCCTGACTGCTGTGATGATGTCGTTTGTTGTATTGATGATTCAGCATTACACGGAGGTTAAAGCTGAAATAACCTTTTTCCTTTATGTAAAATGAGCCGTTGATTGGCCACATAATGATGCTGTGAATGCTGCAGCGCACACACACACACCCACACACACACACACACACACACCAGCAGACAGTACATGTATGCACACATGCAGGCAGGCAGGCACGCACCAACCCACACATACACACACTTACAGACATACACACACACACACACACTCACAGGCACACACACACACACACACACACACACACACACACACACACACACACACACACACACACACACACACACACACACACACACACACACACACACACACATACACACACACACACACACTAACTAACAATATTACACATCAGCCTTGTTTGCATTCCATCTGAGCCGCGGATGTTTCTCATTTGATCGTAACAGTTCCTCATTTGTGCCGAGGAGTATTTTTTTATATATTTTTTGTCACACAGTGAAATCAGCTATTATGCTTTTTATCTCTCGCTCGCTTGAAAGAATGGTAATGTAAATCGTCAAAGTCCCCTACCGCACCCCCACTCTTTTGAACTTGATAGTAATTACTGCAGGAAGATTGGACTAAGAGAGAGAGAGAGTGTGTGTGTGTGTGTGTGTGGTGCGTGCGTGCGTGGTGTGCGTGCGTGCGTGCGTGCGTTTGTGTGTGTGTGCGTGTGTGTGTGTCACCAGATAAACCAGATCTTTGATGCCAGGGATTTTCAATTCTGAGTGCAGTTGTTGACTCTCGTGAAACCGCACACAGTATATACTATATAGAACTATTTTACACACTAACCCTGCGTTCCAATACCCATACTTCCATACTATTTAGTATGCCAGAAAAAGATTTAGGATGTCCCAATACATGCACATCAATTGTAGTATGCTTAAAATACATAAATGCCCCCACTAACTCCAATAGCATTTTGGAGTATTCATCTTTATTCTTGACATTTCTCGACATAATGAAAAGAAAGTCTTCCTTATCAATTTTTTTTCTCTCTCCTGTGGCCCTAAAACTCTTCTGTACTTTAGTATGCAGTGTAGTAAAAATAAAGAGTATGTGATTTGGAATGCAGGGACAGTCTTCTTTCCTTTTCCTTTACGTAGCCACGCGCTAGTACACAGAATTCTTCCTCAAAAGCTTATGGTGATAAACTAGAGCTCAGACCCTTGAATCAATCTTCTCATCTGCCCTTAGCTCAAATCCCCTCTGTGATCCGCTCTGACATGATCCTAATGAAGACTTGACATGCTTTCTAACATTATATATATCTATTTTAAAGTGGCAGTACACCCAAATTTACAACAACATTTTTTTTTTTTTTTAAGATAATTTTTTTTGGGATTTTCAAGCTTTATTAGACAGCACAGAATTGAAATGGGGAGACAGAGAGAGAGAGAGAGGGGGGATGACCTGCAGTAAAGGTCCACGGGTTGGATTCGAACCCGCGGCCACTGCAACGAAGGCCGGAGCCGATATGGTACGCGCTCTATCCACTACGCCACCGGAGCGACCAGAACTTTTTATTCTCACTATAACCACTCAATGAACCGCTGTTCGATCTTAATTATTAAAATGCGATTTTTAGTACATTTTTATCTATTGAAATGCTTTCTAACATTCTTTTTTTAAAGTGGCAGTTCAACTAAATTTACTAAATATATTTTTTTAACCACTACTGGTATATTAATACAATGAACCCGAGATGTCGCTGTTCATTCTCATGTACAGTAGATGCAACGCGATTTTTGTACAATTTTTTTAATCTAATTTTTTGTAATACAAAGGTAGTTAAAGCACACACACACACACACACACACACACACACACACACACACACACACACACACACACACACACACACACACACACACACACACACACACACACACACACACACACACACACACACACACACACACACACACTAGAAACTCAGAGAGAAATGGCCCTGACCTACCACATAAGGAAATTAAAGAAAGGTCAACGAGGAAGGAAAAAATGACTTAGCTATCCATGCATCACAAAAACTTTTAATTTATTTCACGGTTAATTTTTGTGTACATATATTTTTATTAATTGAATTGTGTTAAGTTACTTGTCCCTCCATTAACACAGACTGACCTTGTATAGTGTTGTAATGAAAGACCTATGACTCAGGCCACAGAAAGGAGATACTTGTAGTTTCCATGGCGAAAGAAGGACACAAGGGTGTACATTTTGAAAATCAGCAGAGATAAAAGGTTCAGAAAGTACTTCAAAATCAATTGGAAATGTAATTATACTTTCTTTAGAGGAAGCAGAAGGGAGGATAAGGCAGAGTGTACTGTGTAGAGATTTGTATTCACCTTCATTTTAATCAGTGGAGACGTGTTGACAAAAGTCCCTGTGTCAATATCTTCTGGAGGCCACGGCACACACACACACGCACACACACACACACACACACGCACGCACACACACACACACACACACACACACACACACACATACACACACACATATACACGCACGCACACATACACACACATGCTGTTCAATCAAATCAAATGATTTATTTTAGAATTTTCGTTTATTTTACAAAGTGTCTCACACATCAAGGACATGAAACCACATTTCTAGGACACCTCAACACTGTAACTGGAAGGAACAAGTTTAGCCCTTGTCCTGAAAAATCAAGAACTTCCTCAATGATGAAGAAGATTATTAGTGTTTCGGATCTTCAAAATAATTGTCTTATTTTGAAATGTTGAGCCTTGGGAAATGTTGAGTTCCTTATTAGACTTGCTTGATATCTACTCCACAAAATAATCAGTTGTGCTTGGAATGTCCAAGATGCCATGTTGCTTAGGAAACTCTAGAACCAGCATCCACATATACTGAACAGACATGGTTTTAGATTGATCAAATTAATAATTTCTAAGTATCTTTAACGTTATCTAGCTGCCAGAGTTGTTGTAAAGGAACTTGACATTGTGTCCGTCGGTCAAATTGTTACTTATTAACCTCTGATCGTTTTGTTTTTGTGCTGTTTTGGAAACGCAATTTTGCATTATAGTCAATGGCACATACCCTTTGTTTTCAGGGCATGCCAGAATGCCGGCCTGGTGTATTGCATATTGTTATTTTTCAAAGTATTATTATAATGTCTTTTTTTTTAAGATATTTTTTTGGGCATTTTTTTATGCTTTATCGATAGTGTAGAGACAGAGTTGAAATGAGGCAGAGAGGGGAGTGACATGCAGAGAACGACCGCGGGCTGGAATCGAACCCGGGTCCGCTGCTGGCCGAGGCCCATGGGAGGGACGCCCTACCAACTGAGCTAAGGGCGCCCCAGCGTATTATTATTTTTCAAAGTATTATTATAATAACTTTTTGATTTAATTTGCAAAGTCCGAAGCTTAACTGAAACCCATAAAATCGATGCCAAGAACCTTAAAGTTAACACCTCACATTCCAACCCACTACAGCATCTGTGTTTGACTATTTCTTGAGGCTGGTACCATACGTTGCAAATATTAATGTTACTCCCGCGTGGCGACGCATAGCAGGTGTGAAGATAATAAAAATAGAAGAAAAAAATTGATAACATTTCTGGCTTCATCTTGGCAGGTGACTTTGAAGTTAATTTGCAGACATATACAGTATGTTCTTGGGACTCGGAGGCAGTATACTGTGTGTATGCGCAGATTTTTTTTTTAATACACAGCCTAGGCTCTGTAAACGGGCATGGTACTAGCTATGAAGGGCCCTCTTTGTTTACATATCCTTTGTTTACATACCCATTTACAGAGCCTAGGCTGTGTATTACCAGATTTTTTTTTCTTTAGCGCACACACAGTATGGACACGTAGTGGATTGTGAGGACATTCACGGATTTTGACAAAGTGATTTTGACAACAAGCGTTCTTCAGAATCACTGACTGAACCTTTAAGTCTATTTCTCATCTTGACGTTCCTATAAAAAAAACATGTTTGATAGTTTTGTAAGTCTTTAATTCTAGCTCATGAAAATTAAAACAGAATCTAGTCGAAGTCATTCAAATAGTGCCTAATAATTCAGTGCCTTATGACATACTGTATTCCCTGCGTTCCAATCCCTATACTTCCCTACTATTAAGTATGCCAGAAAAAGATTTAGGATGTCCCAATACATGCATGTCAATTGTAGTATGCTGAAAATACCTAGATGCCCCACTAACTCCAATAGCATTTTGGATTATTCATCTTTATTCTCGAGATTTCTCAACCTAATGAAAAAAAAAAAAACTTTCTTATCTGATTTTTCTTCTCTCCCGTGGCCCTAAAACTCTTCTGTACTTTAGTATGTAGTGTAGTAAAAAGAAAGAGTATGTGATTTGGAATGCAGGGATTGTATTTTGATGTGAGAGGTTGCCAGACTTAGGTATTTTCAGGGTCTTCTAGATTCGAGATTCAAAGTGTGTATTGTCATATTGCACAATAAGAAACATGTTCTCAGTCATACAAAGAAATTCTTCTTTTGTTTTCCACAGACTGAATGTCAAGAAATAAACATGAAAATATGCAATAAACAAGTAAAATAAAAAAAAAGCAGCAACAATATAGAATATACAATTTACAAGGTAAATAGAAGAGCAGCAACGAGGTAAAACAACTCATTTAAGTTAAAAAAATATATATATATATTCTAGTGTTTGGTTTAGGCATCTACTTGTTGTAGCTGCTTTGATAGACAGATGTTTAGTCGCTTGTCATCCTGCCAAGTTTAGGGATTTTTGGCAGCAGTAGGGGGTCTGAATAAATCTGATTTCCTCTCTCTCTTTATCTCTAAATAAGCATGATGGCATTAGCTCACCAGTTAAGAGCCCTGAATAAATAGCCACATTTTTGCAGATTAAATTACAATTGTGATTTTTTTCTTCAGTTCATTTGACCATGCTTCATTTTAAAACTATTAACATGCGTGTCTCTATTGCAGTACAGCTTGTGTGTGTGTGTGTTTGTGTGTGTGTGTGCGTGTGTGTGTGTGTGTGTGTGTGTGTGTGTGTGCGTGTGTGTGCTTGTGTGTGTGTGTGTTTGCATTGTTGTGTGCATTTCAGTAAGACATAGTTGAATTTTTTATGTAAAAAAAAACACACCAGAGGAATAGTGTATTTTTTCAAGTCTATTGCTAAATTAATCATGACCCATGTCAGCACAGCAATCGGCTTTAAAACGGGGTCTTGACCCAAAGGTTGAGACCCTTTCCTTAAAGCTATTGGGTTGGGTTTAGGGTTTAGGGATTGTTATTATGGCTCTGTATTGTGGTTAACCTTCAGTTTGAGCTGTGAATGCACCCTCAATATACTAAACGAGAGCACAGATTTACATTTGTAGGTCACTGTGTGTTGTTTTTTAAATCAACACTGGAAGGACAGAACTGAAAAAAACAGATGAGTGTGAAGGCAACACTTCAGTTCCCGTCTAGCCTGGAACTGCTATATGTACTGAATACCTGAATAGACTCTTGTGATTTTGACTTTTTTCTAAATTCCCCCCCCCCCCCTTCACTGCACTGAAAAAAAGATACATTGGATTTACTCAATTCAATAGTGGACATTGGTTGCACACAAAATATGTGCTTTGGCTGCAGTCTACCGAATCATGTGGTATGATGAC
>CM047506.1:30680741-30685741 GCA_026122265.1 Ammodytes dubius
CTACTTCTCCTTCTCCTTCCATTTCCCTGAGCCATGACCACGTTCAAATGTTCAAAGTGTCATGGTGGACGCGATGGTGGCAACATACAGCTGTGGAAAAAATTAAAATACCACTCCAAATGTTCAGTGTCTCTCGTTCTACTATTTAGAGGCATAATGTTTGAGTAGAATGAAGAAGAATTTTGGTTTTATAATATAAACTACTGACAACATTTCTACCAAATTCGAATACATTTTTTTTGTCATTAAGAGCATTTTCAATAAGTTATGTAGAGATGAAGATTAAAGAAAAAATCCAGACTGGTCTCTTCTTTTTTTCGGAGCTGTATTTTGAAACCAATGAACCATATGTACTGTATATTATAGTGTTTGATGATGATTGTGTGTGTGTGTGTGTGTGTGTGTGTGTGTGTGTGTGTGTGTGTGTGTGTGTGTGTGTGTGTGTGTGTACTGTGTATTCTAGGGGTTGATTCACTTCTCTTAAAGAGGCACCACCCATTTTTGATTGATTTACGGGGTTTTTCTGCTGCGTTAACAAGCAAGTATGTGTGTGTGTGTATGTGTCTGTGCATTTGTGTGTTAGTTTTCGTATGTGTGTGTGCATTTGTTTGCTTGTGTGTGTGTTTAGTGTTTTTGTGTGCGTTTTTGTGTTAGTTGTTTTGTGTTTAATGTAGTGTGTGTGTGTGTGTGCTTTATGTGTGTGTGTGTGTGTGTGTGTGTGTGTGTGTGTGTGTGTGTGTGTGTATGTGTATGTGTATGTGTATGTGTATGTGTATGTGTATGTGTTTTTGTGTTTAATGTATGTATGTGTGTGTGTGTGTGTGTGTGTCTGCATACATGTGTGTGTGTGTGTGTGTGTGTTAGTCACAGAAATAGCTGCCAGCGCACATCATCCTCCCTTTGAGCTCATCACCGGATACTTGAGAGAGAGATGAGATGAGATGAGATTAGGGATTTGCTCTGCTGCTGCCGAGAAGCCGTCAGATTGAATCGACACTGTGTGTGTGTGTGTGTGTGTGTGTGTGTGTGTGTGTGTGTGTGTGTGTGTGTGTGTGTGTGTGTGTGTGTGTGTGTGTGTGTGTGTGTGTGTGTGTGTGTGTGTGTGAGATAGAGATAGAGATTCCTCCTGCAGTTTGTTAGTCTTTGTATATTTTTTACCACGCCTTTGGCTAATCATGCACATATTTGCTTTATTCATTTTCCTCCTCATTCCCCAGAACACACACACACACACACACACACACACACACACACACACACACACACACACACACACACACACACACACACACACACACACACACACACACACACACACACACACACACACACACACACACACACACACATACACACACACACGCACACACACACACACACACAGATAAAAACACAGTGCTCACATTATGCCAGAGGTGATTTTTGACTCTAAGTAAACAAGCTAATGTATTTCTATGTGTTCTTACGCGGACAAATGTGGTCCAACAGTTTAATTGAAGTTTGCATATATAGAAAAACTGGAATTGGTTGAATTTTCCTCCACTATTATTTTTATCAATCAAAATCTCTCTCCCTGTTTGGTATTTCAGCAACAGAACAACATGTGTTATATAATGCGTATAAGTATTGCTTTTATATGATGTTATGGTCTAAAGTAGATTAAAGGTGCAGTGTGTAATATGACATCAAGAAACTTCTAGAAAATTCTAGAAAGTTCTAGAATGCAACGCTCCCTGGGTAACCCCAACCCTTTTCGAATAATAACAGAAGCTACAGTGGCCTTCAAGGACAAGAACAATTCTAAATTCTAAACAATGCACCTGATGACATTCCAACTATGACACTTTCAAAATGGCGGCGACTAGGCCTTGGTCCAAGGTATGGAGAAATATGGACATATATATATAACATAGGCCTATAAATAGTAAAACAAGAGACATTTGGAGTGTTATCCTTTTTCCAGAGCTGTATGTGTTTTTATTATTTATCTATACTTTTTTATTTTGTTTTATTTAACTTATTTTATTAAATTAAAACCAAAAGGCAACAATCCAATAGACTAGAGATTTAAACTCAATAGAATGTCAGAAATGAACATGATATCATGTGTGACAAATTCTTTGCTTCCTTCCTTCCTTCCTTCCTTCCTTGCTGTATGTCTTTGTGTGACTGTGTGTGCGTGCGTGTGTGTGTGTGTGTGTGTGTGTGTGTGTGTGTGTGAGCGTGTGTGTGTGTGTGTGTGTGTGTGTGTGTGTGTGTGTGCGGTGTGTGTGCGTGTGTGTGCGTGCATGTGAGTGTGTGTGTGCTTGCGTGCGTGTGTGCGTTGTGTGTCTGTGTGTGTGTGTGTGTGTGTGTGTGTGTGTGTGTTGTGTGTGTGCCTTGTTGAAATCAGACCCTCCATCTCTTGCACAGTGAGTCACCACCAAGGTCAACCTTGATTTTGACTTCTTTTCAGCAATCACACCAGACAGACAGACAGACAGACAGACAGACAGACAGACAGACAGACAGACAGACAGACAGACAGACAGACAGACTTGAGGAACAGTGTTACGTCCCATATTATAAAAACCTATTCAAAGACAGAAATAAGAGCGTTTAAAACCAGGTTGACTGGAAATATCAAGGCCAAACAATGCGCTGGAGACTTGCCTAGTGTTTTATCTAAGAAAATATACCAATTGAAAAAAGCTGTAGCACAGTAGTACATATTAAATCGAAGCAGAAATGACCAAGGTCCCCTCTATGTCCCCATATGGATTATATGTTCTGCTTTGTGTGTGGAGGTTTTAATCTGGGTCAAAGCTCAAAGAATTAGACCCAATGTTATTCTTTTTTACTTTTATTGGTTTTAAGAAGCTAGCCTCTGTGTGGGAAAAGCTACGGCTAATTGGAGCTAGTTTTGAGCGCTAAGATTGTAAAAATTAAATAGGTTGGATGAGACTAACCCTGCGTTCCAATCCCCATACTTCCATACTATCTAGTGTGCCAGAAAAATATATAGGATGTCCCAATACGTGCACGTCAATTGTAGGATGCTGAAAATACCTAGATGCCCTATTACCTCCTATTGCAATTTGGTGTATTCGTCTTTATTCTTGACATTTCTCGACATAATGAAAAAAATCTTCCTTATCTGATTTTTTTCTCTCTCCTGTGGCCCTTAAACTCTTCTGTACTTTAGTAGTGTAGTAAAAAGAAGAAGTATGTGATTTGGAACAGAGAGATTGTTTTTTTTTGGGGTGCGACATCCATCTTGGATAACGATTAAGAGAATTGGATTTATCAACACAACTCTAAAGTGAAGTTAAAGGTGGAGTCAGTGATTCTGGAGAACGCTTGTGTCAAAATCACTTTTTGTCAAAATCAGTGAATATCTCCTCATGTTTGCTACGTGTGCGTACTGTGTGTGCTGAAAAAAAAATCCAGTGTTAATTAATAAACAGCCTAGGCTCATGTAAACCACAGGAGACAGAGCTTTTGCCATTGCTGCCCCAACCCTCTGGAACTCCCTCCCCATAAACATCCGAAATGCAGACTCAATCAATTCATTTAAAAGCCAACTCAAAACTCACCTCTTCAAGAAAGCATATGACCCCTGACCCACCCACACCACACCTGACTATTCCAAACCCCATCTTAAATTTGTATCTTGCTTTCCGTTGCTTTTTTTTTTTTTTTTTTTTTTCTTTTCTTATGTAGGCCTATTGTATACTCTATGTCATGTAAAGCGTCTTTGAGTGACCTCCAAAAAAGCGCTATATAAATTTTATCAATTATTATTATTATTATTAAATGGGCATGTTGCTAACTATGGTGAGCCCCCTTTTGTTTACATGCCAGTTTACAGAGTCTAGGCTGTGTATTAGCCCCAGCATTTATTTCAGCGTGCACACAGTTACGGACAGGGCAAAACAAAAAGATTTCTGCGTAGTACATGTGTGCTCTGTTGTAGGCTGATTCATACCGCTTGTTTATTGGTTGTTGTAAAAGACTGTACATAAAAATACCATATGGGAATGCACTTTCTAAGGATCTTACATATGCTTGACTCAGGCCTTTGAGAAAATATTATAAATTATCTAGAGAAATCCCAGAGCTTGCTAAGCCTCATTACAAATCTGTTTTTATTAACTATTATTTATTACTGCACATAAAAAGATCAAGAACGTTGGGGCGCTTGTGGTGCCCCAACGAATATGCACACTGCACACTGGGGGGGGAGGGGGGGTCCTTCACAGCAGACCCGGGTTAGAATCCAGCCTGTGGTCAGTTCTCTGCATGTCAGTCCCCCCTCTGCTCCATTTCAACTCCGTCTCTCCAAAATCTGTCTAATGAAGTGAAAAATGCCAAATAATAATCTTAAAAAAAAGAAAAGAGAAGAACATACCAAATACTAACAGACAAAGCGGCAACAAATATTTTTTTTAATGTTTTATCAGATTGTTAGTTTGATTCTGTTTTATCAGATTGTTAGTTTGATTCTGTTTTATCAGATTGTTAGTTTGATTCTGTTTAATCAGAATCAAAATGATTTTTGAAGCAGTACAGAAATGGTTTGAATGGGATTAATTGGGTTGATCTTGATGGATTTTTGATATAGAAATGGACATACTGTAGGTCGCTCATCCAGGTTAGCTTAGCCAGGATCACATACCACATACACCCTGCATTCCAATCCCCATACTTCCCTACTATTTAGTATGCCAGAAAAAGATTTAGGATGCTGAAAACACATACACATGCCCCACTAACTCCAACAACATGTTTTTGCCGTATTCGTCTTTATTCTTAATATTTTTCGACATTATGAAAAAAAAAAAAATTCCTTATCTGATTTTTTTTCTCTCCTGTGGCCCTAAAACTCTTCTGTACTTTAGTATGTAGTGTAGTGAAAAGAAAGAGTATGTGATTTGGAACGCAGAGTCAGTGTGAGGTTGGAGGTGTTAAGTTAACTTGGCTATCTCTCTATACATGTTGTTTCCCTTCCACTTCCCTTG
>CM047506.1:30690741-30693241 GCA_026122265.1 Ammodytes dubius
CCCTTCCCCACCGACAGAGACTTGAAAGGAACGCTGGTGTTTCTGTGCAAACTGGCAGCTCCAGAAATTTAAGCTTTTGAAAAATTCTTTGAAGCTTTCGTTTTTTTTGTTATCAAAGCCGCCTTTGTAGGCCGCATGAATTTTGCATGTGCAAGTTTAACTTTTTGATGAGCCTGTATTTGTGTGTGTGTGTGTGTGTGTGTGTGTGTGTGGTGTGTGTGTGTGTGTGTGTGTGTGTGTGTGTGTGTTGTTGTGTCTGTGTGTTGTTTTTGTTTTTCTAGCATGTGCAGTAATAACTTATTATTTGTGAAAGCAAGCAAAGGGGGCAAAGAAGAGAATGTTGCTAATTAGGAAATGTAATAGCACAAATGCCAAAATCACCAACATAAGAGTGTCTATCTGATTCGGTTTGTGTGTGTGTGCGTGTGTGTGTGTGTGTGTGTGTGTGTGTGTGTGTGTGTGTGTGTGTGTGTGTGTGTGTGTGTGTGTGTGTGTGTGTGTGTTAATGAGCATATCATACCATCACCACATGATAAGTCTTGCTGGAATTTGAAGCGCAACTTAATTTAGTTCTGGCATCCAGCCAACACAAGCTGAACATACTAACCGATTGGTAATGAGGGATTTCACACACACACACACACACACACACACACACACACACATACCTACACACCCCACACACACACACACACACACACACACACACACACACACACACACACACACACACACACACACACACACACACACATATTCACACACACACATACCTACACACACACACACACACACACATACACACACACACACACACACACACACACACACACACACACACACACACACACACACACACACACACATAGGGGAGAACGGGGTAATTTGTCACATGGGTTGGATGTCACATTCGTTATATCTCGCCACCAGAGCGCGCTAGCTCTGAAATGTTGATATAAAATAGGTCCAGAATTGGGATCAGAGGTCACATACATAGACTTCCTTGGAGGAAGACAGCTGCATTTCAGGTGAGAGGATGTTTTGTGTTTTTCATGTCAAATTCAAAATATTTTGCTTCTCAGTATTTTTCTTCTAGGCTTTTACACAATGGGTTTATAACAAAACACTTGTTACCCTCAGAAAGTGTGAAGGGTAAACTATAGTTTAGATTGTGGTTAGCAAGCTAATTAGTTGTCAGATGGTTGTTGGCCTTGATGCTAGCAAGAAATTCAAGTTGGGGTTGGTCGTCAAATTTTTTTGGGGGTTGGTTGTCACATGTTATCTCAAGGCTGCAGCCAGAAAAGGAACCCAATAACGAAAGAAATTGTCAAGCTGTATCCTCACTGACACCCCAGAGAAGGAAAGAATAGAGCAGGAAAAGGCAGCTAGCAAGCAAAAGAAAAAAGGGCAACAAAATCAAAACAACCCAGTGCATCTCAAACTAGACCAGCTGCCAAGGCTACAGAACGTTATGTATGCCTATTTGTCAACTTGACAATGCAATTAAACATTCAAATTTGGTTCTGCCTCCTTGCCTTCTTTTTAAGATTTTTCCCATTAAGATAACATTGTGACAAACAACCCCATAGTGTGTGACAACCGACCCCTTGATGGGGTTGGTTGTCACAATGTGTCAGAGTGTCTTTGATGGTAAATTACTTCTTCATTACAATAAGTTGGAAAAAAAGAGAGACACACATTTCTAGCCAACACCTTAAGCTTCAATTTAATGTAGGAATGGCTATTGACAGATGTTTTGGTGATGAGCAATTCTCACTAGAGTAAAAAGTGTGCCTACTTACCCCGTTCTCCCCTACACACACACACACACACACACCATACTGACGATGCTGCATGAATGAGCTGGAATCTGCTCACTGATTTGAAAAATTAATTAACAAGTGTCTGTAGAAAAATGGCATCAATCAAAAGTTTAAACTATTTGTAGAAATTGTTATGGTTTGAAAAATGGCAGTGAACCCTGTGATTCAATATGACAGTACGATAGTGACTTATTCATACTATATGTTTAATGTGCATTTTTAATGTTAAATATTTTGATTTTGTTTTTTCGGCTTTCTGTCATTGACACTGCACACACTTATTATTATTATAATTATATATATATTATTATTAGGGCTGTCAAGCGATTAAAAAAATTAATCTAATTAATTACAGGCTCTGTGATTAATTAATCTAAATTAATCGCATACTTAGATGACACTTTTATACCTGTTTGTAAACAGCTGTATAGCCTACTACAGTTTGTTTCTCTGTCTCTCTCTCTCTCTCTCTCTCTCTGTCTCTCTCTCGCGCGCGCGCTCGCTCTCCGTCTCTCGTAACTTCTGTCTCCTCCCCTCAGCCAGCTTTATACATGAACTAGCGCCGAATTTTCTCAAAAAAACAAGCAGACAAAATTACGACTTTCCATCTCCCACAACAGACAGCGCTGCACTGCCACCATTTCGTAGCCTACTCATAGGCAAAAATATTGAGACAC
>CM047506.1:30698241-30710741 GCA_026122265.1 Ammodytes dubius
CGCACACTGTCGCAGCCAAGTGAGATAGGGGCTTTAGGCCCTTTGCAAAAAAGAAATACGGCATGCACTCATATACCATAAATATACGGTTAAAAAATCACACAAACTCTTATCAGAGAGAGGTTTCCTTTTCTGAATGACAGAAATCAAATATATATGTAAAGTGGGCCGAGACCAATCTCACCTAAACATCCGGATCTTTCTTCTCTCTCTCTCTCTCTCTTTCTCTCTCTCTTTCGCTCCACACACACTCTCTCTTTCTCTCTACCTCTCTCTCCCTCTCTCTCTGTCTCTCTCTCTCTCTCCCTCTCTCTCTCTCTCTCGCTCTCTCTCTCTATCCCTCTCTCTCTCCCTCTCTCTCTTTCACACACACATACACACACACACACACACACACACCACACACACACACACACACAGACATACACACACACACACAACGCACACACAGACACACACACACACACACACACACACACACACACACACACACACACACACACACACACACACACACACACACACACACACACACACACACACACACACTCTCTCTCTCTCTCTCTCTCTCTCTCTCTCTCTCTCTCGTCATATCTAGTAGAAATGAGGTCAACATGGCCACGGAGTCATGTGACCCCTCCCCCTCCAACTTAAGGCATTTTTAGAATATTTCTGGCTTGTCTACATCATTTCCACTCATGCATAACACTTCAATACATTTGCACACACACACACATAACACACACACACACACACACACACACACACACACGCACGCACACACACACACACACACACAAGGACACACTCTCTCTCTCATCCCAGTAAAGCAGCGAACATCAGCACTACATTTCATAACCATGAACGTCATTAAAGTTGCATTTTTTTGGCATTCAAGCCCTTGCATGAAAATATGTGCATCCAATTATAATCCGTCAAAAGGGCCTTTCTCTGACTCTTATCAGCTATTGGCCATATCCTACATTTGACCAGAATTCCCTGAGGCACACACATTTAAAGGTGCTCCGAGGAACTTCAGTTTGTGTTAATTATTGCGCCCCCTTTTGGACAAAAGCGGTAGTATTTGTACTACGCCAAAAACGGAACACGCTTGTTGCCGAAACTTTTTCTTCATAAAAAAAGAAATGTGTATAGAGTAGGGAGAACGGGGTAAGTAGGCACACTTTTTACTCTAATGAGAATTGCTTATCACCTAAACATCTTTCAATAGTCATTCCTGCATTAAATTGAAGCTTAAAGGTGCAGTGTGTAATATGACATCATCAAGTAAGTTCTACAAAGTTCTAGAATGCAACACTCCCTGGGTAACCCCAACCCTTTCGAATAATAACAGAAGCTACAGTGGCCTTCAAGGACCAGAACAATTCTAAATGTTAAACAATGCACCTGATGACATTCCAACTATTACACTTTCAAGATGGCGGCACTAGGCCTTGGTCCAAAATATGCAGAAACATGGACATATATGAGACCCTTTCTAAGGGAAAACAAATATATTAAAAAAAAAAATTCAGCTATTATGCACTAAATTAAATGTACTTATGGATATTATTATTACTTTCTACAAAATCTGCTAGGAAATAAAACCCGAAATTCTACACACTGCAGGTTTAAGGTGTTGGCTTGAAATGTGTACCCCTCACTTTTTCTATCTTATTGTAATAAAGAAGAAATTAGTCATCAAAGACACCCTTACACATTGTGACAACCAACCCCATCAAGGGGTCGGTTGTCAAACACTTTGGGGTTGTTTGTCACAATGTAATCTTAATGGGAATAATCTTAAAAAGAAGGAAATAAAGAAGAACTAAATTTGAAAGTTTAATTGCATTGTCAAGTTGACAAATAGGCCTACAGAACTTACTGTAGCCTTGGCAGCTGGTCTAGTTTGGGATGCACTGGGTTGTTTTGATTTTGTTGCCCTTTTTTCTTTTGCTTGCTAGCTGCCTTTTCCTGCTCTATTCTTTCCTTCTCTGGGGTGTCAGTGAGGATACAGCTTGACAATTTCTTTCGTTATTGGGTTCCTTTTCTGGCTGCAGCCTTGAGATAACATGTGACAACCAACCCCCCAAAAAATTTGACGACCAACCCCAACTTGAATTTCTTGCTAGCATCAAGGCCAACAACCATCTGACAACTAATTAGCTTGCTAACCACAATCTAAACTATAGCTTACCCTTCACACTTTTTTAGGGTAACAAGTGTTTTGTTATAAACCCATTGTGTAAAAGCCTAGAAGAAAAATACTGAGGAGCTAAATATTTTCAATTTGACATGGAAAACACAAACAGTCGTCTCACCTCAAATTCAGCAGTCTAACTCCAAGGAAGACTATGTAGGTGACCTCTGATCCCAATTCTGGATATTTACATATCAAAATATCACAGACAGCGCCTTCTGGTTCCGAGATATAACGATTGTGACAACCAACCCGTGTGACAAATTACCCCGTTCTCCCCTATGTATGTTAGTATGCAAACTGTTGGCCGGATTTCTCTTTATCTGAAATAATAAAGAAAGAAAATGTTTCAATTCCGAATAATTAGGTGCATGTAAATACACTGGAACACACTGACGTCTTCTCTCTCTCACACACACACACACACACACACACACAGTCACACACACACACACACACACACACACACACACACACACACACACACACACACACACACACACACACACACACACACACATATACACACACCAAACTAATTGGCTCCTGGGATATTGTAAGTGGCGCAAACCAGCAGGTTCAAGCACATCTCAACCTCTGACCCGTTCCATTACAGAATAGAATGTCCGTTTCTGTGTGTGTGTGTGTGTGTGTGTGTGTGTGTGTGTGTGTGTGTGCGCGCGTGCGTGCGTGCGTGCGTGTGTGTGTGTGTGTGTGTGAGAGAGGTAAAGGAGAGAGAATAAAATGTCCGTTTCACTGGTACATGATGTCACAGCAAAGTGCTCTGTGATTGGACATCATCAAGAAAGTTCTACAAAGTTCTAGAATGCAGCGCTCCCTGGGTAACTCCACCCCTTTCGAATAATAACAGAAGCTACAGTGGCCTTCAAGGACAAGAACAATTCTAAATTTTAAAAAATGCACCTGATGACATTCCAACTATGACACTTCCAAAATGGCGGTGACAATGCCTTGGTCCAAAGTATGGAGAAATATGGACATATATGAGACCCTTTCTAAGGAAAAAAATAATGATAATAAAAAAAAATTCAGCTATTATGCACTAAATTAAACATACCTATGGATATTATAATTATTTTCTACAAAATCTGCTAGGAAATAAAACCCCAAATTCTACACACTGCAGGTTTAAGTGTTCACATTCAACACAGCACAGTCGAGACAAACACAAGCAGGAATTCATTGCAATCAATTCAGTTTATTTAAGAAAGGGACAGTGCAAAACGTGATTGTACATGGTGTTAAAATGCCATAATTTGCCAAAAAGCTACTTTTCATCTATAGTCCCCCTGATGTGACTTAAACCGTATACGTGCACATAATATCGTGACCATATTCTTAAATGTGCAGTGTGTAATATGACATCATCAAGAAAGTTCCAGAATGCAACACTCCCTGGGTAACCCCACCCCTTTTGAATAATAACAGAAGCTACAGTGGCCTTCAAGGACAAGAACAATTCTAAATTTTCAACAATGCACCTGATGACATTCCAAAAACATGGATTCCTCCACAAGACTTGCCTGCTCAATGTACAAAATGTAATATTAATATTTGTAATTCTCTGCTCAGGAGGATAATTCAGATTATTGTCAGAGGTGATTTTACACCAATGAGGACATATTTATGAATGAGGATATTGATTTGAGCTAATACATTACATAAAATGTTACACAGTGTCCCTTTAAGCAATAGCTCACGACAGGCGGTGGAATGTGCTCATTATACCACAGTCAAGGGCCGTTTGTTTCGGAAGCAGAAATGTATGTTTTGCGACGGTGTTTCTGTGTTCCCCTGTGTCTGTCTCTGTGATGAACTGATTGAACTGAGGCTTTCTTTAAAGCATAGGTATAGCGCCATGGCAACAGCAACCGAGTCGACAACAGTCTCACCTCTCTCTCTCTCTCTCTCTCAATCTCTCTCAATCTCTCTCTGTCTGTCTGTCCAACTCTCCCTCTCTCTCTCTCTCTCTTATCTCTCTCTCCCTCTCCCTCTCTCCCTGCCTCTCTCTGTCTCCCTCTCTCTCTTTCTCCCTCTCTCTCTCCCTCTCTCTCTCTCACTCTCTTGCCCCCTCTCTCTCCCTCCCTCTCTCTCTCTCTCTCCCTCTCCCTCTCTCCCTGCCTCTCTCTCTCCCCCTCTCTGTCTCTCCCTCCCTCTCTCCCCCTCTCTCTCTGTCTCTCCCTCCCTCTCTCCCCCTCTGTCCCTCTCTCTCTCTCTGTCTCTCTCCGTCCGTCTCTGCATTTACAAGGATTCGCTCACGTGTAGAAACTTTGTTCCGACACAAAACTCAGTGAACCTGAACTGACACCGTTGTCAACATCTGAATAAATCATGAACCCACAGGCAAAGAATGGAATATTGATAAGAGCCGCCATTGATTTGAAATTTTTTATTGATTGTCTGTAATTATTTAAAATGTTATTATGTTTAAGGCAAAGCAAGGCAAGTTTATTTCTATAGCACGATTCAGACACAAGGCCGTTCAAATTGCTTTACAGGGGCAAGATTAAAATACATGTTATATGTTATACATTGAAATAAAAATTACAGGTTAAAGGTGCAGTGTGTAATATGATGTCATCAAGAAAGTTCTACAAAGTTCTAGAATGCAACGCTCCCTGGGTAACCCCAACCCTTTCGAATAATAACAGAAGCTACAGTGGACTTCAAGGACAAGAACAATTCTAAATTTTAAACAATGCACCTGATGACATTCCAACTATGACACTTTCAAGATGGCGGCACTAGGCCTTGGTCCAAAATATGCAGAAATATGGACATATATGAGACCCTGTCTAACGGAAAAAATAATAATTCAAAAAAAAAATTCAGCTATTATGCACTAAATTAAATGTACTTATGGATATTATAATTACGTTCTACAAAATCTGCTAGGAAATAAAACCCAAAATTCTACACACTGCAGGTTTAAAAGGGAAACAGAAACGTCGTCAGATTTGATTTAAAAGAGCTGAGAGTTGCAGCAGAGCTCAAGTTTTGTATGCAGTTTTAAAAACATTCCCTCCGATGTGATCTCCTTAAAGGTGCAGTGTGTAATATGACATCATCAAGAAAGTTCTACAAAGTTCTAGAATGCAACGCTCCCTGGGTAACCCCAACCCTTTCGAATAATAACAGAAG
Source organism: Ammodytes dubius (assembly GCA_026122265.1). NCBI lineage: Eukaryota > Metazoa > Chordata > Actinopteri > Uranoscopiformes > Ammodytidae > Ammodytes > Ammodytes dubius. The sequence continues at coordinate 30,703,604 of CM047506.1, forward strand.
CTACAGTGGCCTTCAAGGACAAGAACAATTCTACATTTTAAACAATGCACCTGATGACATTCCAACTATGACACTTTCAAGATGGCGGCACTAGGCCTTGGTCCAAAATATGCAGAAATATGGACATATATGAGACCCTTTCTAACGAAAAAAAAAATAATTAAAAAAAAAATGTTCAGCTAAATTAAACGTACTTATGGATATTATAATTACTTTCTACAAAATCTGCTAGGAAATAAAACCCAAAATTCTACACACTGCAGGTTTAAGTTCTTCTAGAGACATATGGTTTTGGTTGTGCTTTTGTACGGTGGCTGACGAGGACAAAATGACGCTACAACGGCCCAAACATTTTCATTTGGAGAGATGGAGAAAGACAAACTAATTACACTGACAGCAAAGAACACAGCAAATAGAGACAGTATGCAAAGTCTCACACACACACACACACACACACAACACACACACACACACACACACACACACACACACACACACACACACACACACACACACACACACACACACACACACGCACACACACACACACACACACACACACACACACACACACACACACACACACACACACACACACACACACACACATACACACACACAGAGAAATGTCAACAACTGAAATGTAATGCAAATTTAAAAATGTGCTGCAGGAAGCAAAAACAAATACATTAACTGCAAACGTGGTGCAAGTCGAGAATAATAATAAAACTAAATCGGATTTATAAAATGCTTTTTCAAATGCCAAAAGACGCTATGAAGGCATTTCCTTCTGTCAGTTAATCGGAGCTGGATGCAGTTTTTGGTCTTCATAGCTCAAACCACCAACAAGAGTGCAGAAATGCAGGTTTTAAGGCGAGACACTTCTTGCGAAAAACATTGTCTTTTTTTTTATCACTGGTCGCTTTGATTTTCAAAATGATGTCAGATTAATATTCTGTAGATTTAGTAATCGATAAATCAAAAGTTTTTTTAATTAAAAATAAACTTCACAACACTTAACAACAGAAGCATCTGGGATTGAAGTATGACTTGTTTTTATTTTCCCCCTAGCATTGCAAACATGGAATAACTTGTCTATAATACTTTGTGTAAGATTTTTACAGTGTGGTAAAAATAAGTAAATAAATAATCATAATTGTAGGCTCTTCTCACTTTGTCCCTTGACGAAAAGACTCAGGGAAAGTTGTAAATGGAAATCAGATGTGCCAGTTTCACCCATACATTATGCGTTGTACATATATATACATATACAGTATATAATATATATACACTGTATATCCCATGTACATCAGCTCAACTACCAGGAGACGACAGTGCATTTCTCCATCTCACTCAACACGTTTCACAGAATGCAGTGTGGGAAAGGGGGAATTAGTTTTAGCGAATAGGCCTTTAGGGCACGAATACTCCACAAGCCGATACATATATTTGCATGCACACACGAAGGTGCGCACACACACACACACACACATACGCACACGCGCACACACACACAGACAGACAGACAGACAGACGTATGCACGCACACACACATACATAGACACACATACACACACACAGACACACAGACAGACAGACAGACGTACGCACGCACAACGCACACACACACACACACACACACACACACACACACACACACACACACACACACACACACACACACAGGGGGCCACCGATGTATTTTCGATCGCAGAATTGAGCTCGTCGTCTGTCAATCAAAGTTGTCGTTGGTTTTGGCACGGCTTCACTCGACATATGAAGTTTAGTCATCGCTGTAATTAAATCACGGGCTGTGATTAAAAGTGAATCATATCGCTGTTGGTGCCACCGCGGCCCCTACAGCTGTCACCGTCTGTGGAATAAAAACAGAACATTCGTCTCGTTTACATCTGGGTTCAAGTTTCCACCTGCTTCTACATATTTCAATGGAGCTTATGCAATAGTCTAAACACACACAACAAACGAATGAAGCACTTGATTTTGCCAAAACATACTGCCATACTCACCTCAACTTTAAACAAGAATAAATGTTATATAATGCCTTTTTGTTTTTTAGTTTTTTTTTTGTTTTACGCGACTACATTTTCACAGAATGCCATATTAACCCACGCTGTACTAGTGAGAAGTCCATTCCAAGTTTGGAGATTCTGATGTGGTTATTGGTTTTGGGTTGACACTACAAGACAATATAATCCTGTTCAAGGCATAATACAAAACATCTGTTCAACTAGTACATCAAATAAAACCCTGGAAAAAAAAAATTAAAAAAAGTTGGTTCATACATTGTCTTCGCCATAAAAAACTTGTCGCAAATCAATATAAAGGAAAATAATTTAAAGGTAGGAGTTTGTAATGATTTAACACTGTCCCCCCCTCTCTCTCTCTCTCTCTCTTCTCTCTCTCTCTTCTCTCTCTCTCTCTCTCTCCTCTCTCTCTCTACTCTCTCTCTCTCTCTCTCTCTCTCTCTCTCTTCTCTCTCTCTCTCTCTCTCTCTCTCTCCTCTCTCTCTCTCTCTCTCTCTCTCTCTCTCTCTCTCTCTCTCTCTCTCTCCTCTCTCTCTCTCTCTCTCTCTCTCCTCTCTCTCTCTCTCTCTCTCTCTCTCTCTCTCTTCTCTCTCCCTCTCTCTCTCTCTCTCTCCCTCTCTCCTCTCTCTCTCTCTCTCTCTCTCTCTCTCTCTCTCTCTCTCTCTCTCTCTCTCTCTCTCTCTCTCTCTCTCTCTCTCTTTCCAGACTGCGAGCCCGAAGAAGTGTCGGACTGGTCCTTCGATGAAAACTGTCTCTTCTGCTGCCTGAGACGCGAAAGAGTCAAGGTAGGACACATCAACATCAACACATTATTTAGCATTTTTATGATTATTTTTTGGGCATTTTTGGCTTTTATTAATAGACAGGGTGTATTGACAGAGATGAAATGGGGCAGAGAGGGGGAATGACATGCAGAGAACGACCACGGGCCGGATTTGAACCTGTGGTCTGCTGTGAACTGGACTGAGCTTAGACTTTTAGGCTAAAAACATAAATGTGTAATGCATATTCATTATTAAAAGTCATAGCCTTAAAACCCGTTATGAGATCTGAGGGAAAGCAGAAAAACTTAAACAGATATGGCAGCCTTTCCTGGACTATGACCTTCATGAAACCTTTTTGACTTTAAATTGTTCGCTTAAACCTGCAGTGTGTAGAATTTTGGGTTTTATTTCCTAGCAGATTTTGTAGAAAGTAATTATAACATCCATAAGTACATTTAATTTAGTGCATAATAGCTGAAAAAAATGTTTTGAATATTTTTTTTCCCCCTTAGAAAGGGTCTCATATATGTCCAAATTTCTGCATATTTTGGACCAAGGCCTAGTGCCGCCATCTTGAAAGTGTCATAGTTGGAATGTCATCAGGTGCATTGTTTAAAATTTAGAATTGTTCTTGTCCTTGAAGGCCACTGTAGCTTCTGTTATTATTCGAAAGGGTTGGGGTTACCCAGGGAGCGTTGCATTCTAGAACTTTGTTGAACTTTCTTGATGATGTCATATTACACACTGCACCTTTAACATTTACCTTTAGTTTAAACAATCTCTTTAGAAACCTGTTAAGTAGAGTACGCCATGTTAGTTTTTTTTTAATTTTGTTTTGTATTTTGTTTGTGTGTTCACTCTGACAGTGTTCTAAAAAATAAATCGAAAAATAAGTATTTAATTATTATAATTTTTTTAAAGTCACAGCCTTTAATAAAATATAAAACCAATTTGCATTCTGTACAAAACATAATGCAGTCCAGTTTCCGTTTCAATACCACTGTATATGTGATGGCTGCAGAGGGGGGAGGGGCGAGTAGGATTCAGTCTAATGTCAAATTTAAAAATAATTGAGAAACAAGCAAAACAACATGTGAATCAACATATATTTTCATGGTATTTTCAAGTGTATACTATGTAGAATGGAGAGGTATTCTGCGCCCTGCCTTCACAACACTTATGTACCTTTTTTTTAACGTATTTTTTCCCCTTTGTTCAAACGTTTTGCATGTTTTTGTCTGTCGCCATTTTGGAGCGTTCTGTTGGAAAGCTGCTGCTTCTGAATAGATACTAGTTATTTGTGTTTTCCCACCATCACAGTCTTGACCCCAATTTAGCCTGTGAAAGGAAGGCGACATAATGATTGGGAAGAATGTGTGTGTGTGTGTGTGTGTGTGTGTGTGTGTGTGTGTGTGTGTGTGTGTGTGTGTGTGTGTGTGTGCGTGCGTGTGTGCGTGCGTGCGTGCGTGCGTGCGTGCATGCGTGCGTGCGTGCGTGCGTGGGTGTGGGTGAGTGTGTGTTCGTGTGTGTGTGTGTGTGCGTGTGTGTGAGGAGGAGGATGGGGACATAGGGGGCCTCCACTCAGACTTTCTCATCAGCTAAAAACTGATCAGTTCGGAATAATAATGAGTTTAATACGCACACACACGCATGCATGCATGCACGCGCACATACACACACACACACACACACACACACACACACACACACACACACACACACACACACACACACACACACACACACACACACACACACACACTTCTGCTGTTGACAAAGGTGTTCATGTGACACACCCGCTCATTGTTACATTCTTCTGGAGAACAAAAATATTATGGAAGCCGTGAATTAATGCAACATCCCCCAGTTTATTACATCATATTATTAGGTCTAATAATGTAAAGGTGCTACAAGGAACTTTCAGTATGTGTTAATTATTGCGCCCCCTTTGGAAAAAAGCAGTAGTGTTTTTACCACACCAGCTGTTGTTCCTGGGTGAGCATACCCATGACAAAGGCATTAAGAAAAACTATATAAAAATAGTATTCTTTGCACTGATGCTTCGCGCTTGCTGTTACATGTAATTTATGATCATCAGAGGGAAAATGAGACTGTTTCAGAAATATTTCAAAGTTCCTCATAGCAAAGCAGTGATAAAAGCTAATTTGTGCAATTCAAACAGACCAAGAGGACCTTTCAGTTGTTGATTCTAGCGCCCCCTTTGGACAAAAGCGATAGTGTTTTTTTTTTTACGACCCCAGCGCCTGCGGTTTTGTTTGCTACTAGTCGCCTATTTAAGGGAAGCACAGGATGCGCCGGCCTGCCTGCTGTAAATCATGGGGATTCTTCAGACTCAAGCAAAGGCAAGGCAAGGCAATTTTATTTATAAAGCACATTTCAGGCACAGGGCCACTCAAGGTGCTTCACAGGGTTAAAATCAAATAAAGAATACAAATACAAAAAAGGAACACATTTAAAACATGGATACAAATACAATATTTAAATAAAAGAATTAAAACATTTTACAAAAAAAATTATAATAATAAAAAATTAAATAAAAAAAATTATAAAATAAAAAAATAAAAAATTACAGGTTAAAAGGGAAACAAGAACGTTTTGAGACCCGATTTAAAAGAGCTGACAAAGGCATTATCAATAACTATATAGCATTCTGGTTTGCTGTTACATGTCATTTATGATCATCAGAGGGGAAAAATTAGACCGTTTCATGAACATTTAAAACTTCCTCGTCATATCCCTTATGCTCCTGAATACATTTTGGCGAAGCTAGTTAACAGAAACAGAATTTTATTTTTATAACTTTTTCAAGATTCTAACGGAAGGCTGGGGACACAATACTCATGTTTTTCCTCTACACTACGGGGAGTTAATGGGTTTACTTGTTTAAACGTTGCTTTACTCAGGGCACCTTTTTCTTTAAGATCATTTTTTGCTTTTATTAGACCGTTTGGAGAGACAGAGATGACATGGGGCAGAGAGGGGAGGGAACCTTTTTAAAGACTTGTTTTCCGTCTCCGTCTGTATTTTTGGACGTTATTCAATGAGCGAGGGAAGGAAGTTCAGAGGGGAGGGAGGGAGGAGGGGGGTGTCCTTCCCTCGGCCGTTACTTGTTTTTAAACTTGACCCGCGTCTGACCCCCGGGCCCACCATCTGCCTCCTAAAAACATCCTAAATCAACCCCCCTCTACGGCCCTATTCTTCTCTGTGTCTCTGCTTGTGTAAGGCTTATTTAACTATGACGTTCAACAGTACATAGGGCTCACTGGCATAGCCGTATATATATTTTTTTTTTAAATGTCAGTATTTTACATATTATTTTTATTATCATTATTATCATTATTTAAAAAAAAATCTATTATTTTATTATTAGTATTTTTCGGACAGCACTTCTTGGACATGGTCTGATCACTGCAGTCCTCATCTTTTAACGTTGGTCAACATGCAAGAACTAGAAATGCTGTTGTCTTCCAAACTACACAGTCAGCACAACATTATTATGTTTAGGAAATGTGAAAGGAGCTCGTACAGCCAGGGTTTGTACATACAAGAAATAAAGAATACAACTGAGAAAAAAGTGAATTTATTTTTTATATATTCCAAATGTGTAGATTTCTTTCTGAAAAGTTTGAAAGAATTGATTACAAAAATGTAAATACTTTATTTTTGTATTTTTTCTTTTTTTTAAGAAAAAAATTATTTAAACTGAATTATAAAATGTACGTCCAAATTTCAAACTTGTAACTTTTAATGAAACAAATACACGTTCATAAATTAAACAAGAGAAAGCTAAGATGATATAGGCCTACAGTATGAAAATGTTTTCAAACAAAATCACAGTTCCCTCGTGTCATGATACAGTAATTACAGACGAAGCCCTGAACGTTGAAAACATAAATCTATTGATCAATTCAAACAAAACCCGGCGAGGGATTATACATATATCTTATTCACTGTTGTTGTTCGACTGGTCAATAATGATTACGTTAGCCACTTATACAGAATACATTGTGCAGATCCTAATAAGACACACAAGACGGAAAAAAAAAACGTTAATTGTATCTTTCTACTCAGTCAAGATAATTCCCCATCCTTTATTCCTCTTAAACAAAAGTGTGTGTGTGTGTGTGTGTGTGTGTGTGTGTGTGTGTGTGTGTGTGTGTGTGTGTGTGTGAAAAGCTCTGGCTGTTATTACGCTCGGCTTGTTTGTGAAATGCTAGTAGGAGCTTCCAGTGGGCGGGAACCATTGATTTTATTGATCTGGAGCCGTGCAAACTGCCGGCAGCGTAAAAATAAATAAAAAGGGAGGAG
>CM047506.1:30715741-30720741 GCA_026122265.1 Ammodytes dubius
GGGGTTTCCCTAAGAAGATGTGGGGGATGTAGCTCAGTGTGTAGGGTGGTCGACCCACAACTGCAAGGTGGTGGTTCGATCCCCGTCTCCCCGGCAAATGTCCAAGTGTCCTGAGCAAGACACTGAACCCTAAATGTCTCCTGATAGTTAGCTTGCACCCTGCGTGGTAGCTGCTGCTAGCCGTGTATGAATGTGTGCTCCAGTTGTAAGTCGCTTTGGATAAAAGCGTCTGTTAAATGACATGTAATGTAATCAATTAAGATATTTCTAAAAGGTGGCAGCGGAACCTGCACCTGTCAAAAATGGAGCTGTATGATTACTGCACATTTCCAAATCTTTTTCCTGTTGTTTTTTTTCTCTGAGCAATTGTTTGATTGTGTCACGGTTAATCTGTTAATTGGTTTGCACTTATTTGGTATTTGAGGAAACGCAAAACAGATACAGTTGTAAGCCCTGTTAGTGCCATGTCAACAACAGTTACACACACACACACACACACACACACACACACACACACACACACACAAAACACACACACAACACACACACACACACACACATTCAGTGGCTGGCAGGGATTACATGGTGCGAGGGTGAGGTGCAGTGCAGTCAAGTCAAATAACATGGACAAAGGATTAAGCGATCTTATATATTATAATATTATGATAACAACACCTCAAAGCAGGTCTGGGATTTACAGTGGGTGTGTGTGTGTGTGTGTGTGTGTGTGTGTGTGTGTGTGTGTGTGTGTGTGTGTGTGTGTGTGTGTGTGTGTGTGTGTGTGTGTGTGTGTGTTTGTGGCAAAAAGGCCTAGTGTGTGAGGATAGAGAAACAACATATACTACTGTTCTATTTATATTAAAAAATCCATATAGACATGGGAAAAACAATCGATTTTGATAGTTGGTTTATTCCCTCGGATTTCAGGTTTTTCGAATAGCTTGTGTCAATCGAAAGACATTTTTTACCATCATAAAATGTTGATATAAAAGTGATTTTCATTAATTAATTTCTTCTTTATTTCTTAACAAATAAATTCAAAAAGATTAAACCTGCAGTGTGTAGAATTTTGGGTTTTATTTCCTAGCAGATTTTGTAGAAAGTAATTATAACATCCATAAGTACATTTAATTTAGTGCATAATAGCTAAAAAAAATGTTTTGAATTATTTTTTTTCCCTTAGAAAGGGTCTCATGTATGTCCATATTTCTGCATATTTTGGACCAAGACCTAGTGCCGCCATCTTGAAAGTGTCATAGTTGGAATGTCATCAGGTGCATTGTTTAGAATTTAGAATTGTTCTTCTCCTTGAAGGCCACTGTATGTTATTATTATTATTATTCTGTTATTATTCGAAAGGGTTGGGGTTACCCAGGGAGCGTTGCATTCTAGAACTTTGTAGAACTTTCTTGATGATGTCATATTACGCACTGCACCTTTAAAGTGTTGTAATCAATATTTATTTCAAAAAGCCACACGTTTTTTAATGCTGACTTTATTCGGAGCACACAAGGTGTTGAAACACCAATCAGGCTACGGAAAAAAAATGACTTCATGTGTTGAGGGAAAACTGGGCGATAATTTGAAATAACTGAAAATAACTGTTTTTTTTAAGAGCAGCTGTGGAGTCAAAAGCAGAAAGCATGCTGGGTAAGCAGATGTGATGTGTGATGCTGTGGCTGTGTGTGTGTGTGTGTGTGTGTGTGTGTGTGTGTGTGTGTGTGTGTGTGTGTGTGTGTGTGTGTGTGTGTGTGTGTGTGTGTCTGTGTGTGTGTGTGTGTGTGTGTGTGTGTGTGTACCTGCTGCACCGTTATGATATTCCCTTAGCGTTACTCAACAGGAAGGATTAAGAGCTAGAATATATATAGATACAGCTCTGGAAAAATGAAGAGACCAGTCTGGATTTCTCTACAATCTTCATCTCTACATAACTTATTGAAAATGCTCTTTAATGACAAAAAATGTATTGGAATTTGGTAGAAATGTTGTCAGTAGTTTATATTATATAACGAAAATGTTCATTCTACTCAAACATATGCTTATAAATAGTAAAACGAGAGACACTGAACATTTGGAGTGGTCTCTTAATTTTTTCCGGAGCTGTATATACAGTATATACAGTACATGTGATTTTTGGATTATGTCAGTGGACAGATTAGATATGTTTTGGGGCTAATGTATTGTTTTTTATAGGATTTAGGATATTGACATCATCAATGTATCCAAATAATAATAATAATAATATAGTCCGCGGGTTATGAGAGATAAGTGCAGTTGACTTATCTGGGACAGAGCCAGATTAATGCCTTTAGAACTAATGTGTCGTCATGCCGATGTTTTGCTCAGTTTGTTTTAACCAATCAGATCAATGACCAGTGTTAATGTGGGGATGCCTTTATAGCAGTTTGGTCTCTCTAGCTACCTGTTGCATTTTTTAAATACACGGTTTATTTGTATTTTTGTATTTCACTGTAGTGTATGTTTTATAATTCAAATGGAACATGGAAAACGGTCAGATTAATTATACAATTGGAAATATAAACTGATGATTTTAAACAATATGATGTGATAGCACATATACTGTATATGAAAATGAATATTGAAACAATATTTGTATAGCATCTATAAAGGTGCACTGTGCAGTTTCAGAGGAGGGGGATTTGTTTATATTTGCAGAGCTGGAAGTTAGTGTACAAAACCTATTTACTCTACATGTAATTCTTACTATTGGATAATTATATCATCATAAATCCAAACTATTATTTGGAGGCACCTGGAACCAAACGTAGGACTAGAATATGTGTGTAAACCAAACTGTGGGCTCTGCTGCTTTCCAGGAAGCAAATTGTATCATATTGTATCATATCATATTGTATGAAATGTAAAGCCCACTGAGACAAATCATACAGCTCCATTTTTGACAGGTGCAGGTTCCGCGCTGCCACCTTTTAGAAATATCTTAATTGATTACATTACATTACATGTCATTTAGCGGACGCTTTTATCCAAAGCAACTTACAACACACATTCATACACCGATAGCAGCAGCAGCTACTACGCAGGGTGCAAGCTAACTATCAGGAGACATTTAGGGTTCAGTGTCTTGCTCAGGGACACTTGGACATTTGCCGGGGAGACGGGGGATCGAACCAACCACCTTGCAGTTGTGGGTCGACCACCCTACACACTGAGCTACATCCCCCACATCTTCTTAGGGAAACCCCAACGTGCACTGACTATATTTGCTATCATCATGGTTTTGGAAATAGCAATCTAGTACCAATACAGGCCTTTGCAATGTATTTGTGATTTTGGGCTATACAAATAAAACTGATTTTGATTTGATTTGATTTCTAACTTCAAACAGTGATCCAGAGAACACATTTTTCAAGTTAGTTTATTCAGTTAGGAGAATATACTTTAGAAAATGTTCACTTCTCTCAATTTAGGATTTATTTTTATTTGTACTTTTCCATGATATTCTCATATGAGTTACACGTGTATATTTGGCATGAGGCCAAAAAATATACAGGGGAGGGGACGCAAGGGGCCTGCAGACATAATATGCATGCATGGCTGTTTATAAGTTGTGTTCTGCAGTGATTTATAATTTAGTGAAGATCTGACTGAATTCTTAAATGAGTTTTTCCATTAATAATGACTCAGTCATGTTCTATATTGTATGTGTCTGTGTGCTACTATGCTTTGCGTTTTGGAGCTGAGTTATCGGATTTAAAGCAGACATCCCTTCATAGTAAACTTAAAGTGAAGGCTATAGGGAGAGAGCTCTTGTATGTTTTCTGGTAGGTGCTATCTAATCTATCTATCTATCTATCTATCTATCTATCTATCTATCTATCTATCTATCTATCTATCTATCTATCTATCTATCTATCTATCTATCTATCTATCTATCTATCTATCTATCTATCTATCTATCTATCTATCTATCTATCTATCTATCTATCTATCTATCTATCTATCTATCTATCTATCTATGGTGTACACATCCAAGTGTTCTAGAAATCACAAAGAATAGTCATTAATAGAAACAGAATGAACATAAAATGGGAGAGAATGACATAAAAAGGAAAATAAGATGAAAAAACACACAATTATTATAGTATAATAAGTGAAAACTCATTGTACATAATTTACGATCGGCGCTTCTTTGGCCTCAATATCCTATCCTATGTTCTAATACTATCTTTATTCCGATACTGACATCTCATCTTAATCTGAGATGAACCAGAGTTTTAATATAGTTTTTTAATCTGCCGAACACTCTCTTGTATCATGTGCTTTAATGGTGGTCATAAATAAACAGGATTAAGAATGCTTTTTTGGGATTATTTCAGCATAGGATCCGGATTACATTTTAGGGATAAAATGGGATAAAGGAGATGGTGAACATGCCAATGACTGAAACTAAATTCCTGAGGACGGGATATTGACATGTCCCGTGTCTAGGCCTTCAAGTGTTGGTGTTTTTAGCCTCTTTTTAACCAGAAGAGCTCACCTATGAATCCCAATGAATTTAAAGCCATTGTTAAAAATGTGAAGTTAGACGCCATTGGAAATTGCAAAGGCTTGAATCAATATTTTTAATGTTCAAGGAACTTTTAAATATTTCTGAAACTGTCTCATTTTTCCTCTGATGATCATCAATGACATGTAACATCAAATGAGACCATCAGTGCAAAGAATGATATTTTTATATAGTTTTTCTCAATACCTTTTTCATGGGTATACGATCACCCAGGAACAACAGCTGGCGTAGTAAAAACACTACCGCTTTTGTCCAAAGTGGGTGCAAGAATTAACACACACTGAAAGTTCCTCGAAGACACTTTAGGGTGCGTTTTGAGCTTGTATTTTGTCTTGATGTGTAATGTCGTAACTGTTTACTGCTCTCCATCTCTGCCAGGTCTCTCAATGCGACTTCCCAGTTATTTATTTTTTATCTTCTTTATTTAAATAATATACCTTTAGCTGTATAA
>CM047506.1:30722130-30734630 GCA_026122265.1 Ammodytes dubius
TTGGACTTTTATTCTTCTAGGCTTCTATTATCGATGTCCGTGTATAAATGAGCACTTGACAAGGATCACAATAATTGGTTTTTAGTTTTTGATTGATTGACTGCACTTTTTTTTATTTTTCTCTCTCTCTCTCTCCCTGTTTTGAATGCAGAATCTGACTTTCTGATTTGGGCTGATGAATAATAAATTGTTTTAATGTCTGTGATTTTTTTTTTTTCTGACGAAAAGATGATGATTTGATTTTCCTACAGTTTGTTTTTTAAAACCTCATTTTGCATTGAACGTCAGGCGACGCTGATTAGATCTGTCTTTGTGCATGTGTAAAATATTTTACTGGTTATGTTATATTCAATTTGGTGAGAAAAAAAAAAGAAAAAGAAATTTGCCATTTTTGCCACACATTTCAGCTGTAATGTTGTGTAAGGTAGTATTCACTGGATGCTAGAACCTTCTTTTCAAAACCACTATTCTTCTAATAAATTTTGTTGTGAAAATAAAATGTCAGTCTCCTTTGTTTTGATTTCTTTGTGTAAGTCTGACTACGGACTGTGTAATATGGCCAACAATTAATATCAGGATACAAACGTTAAAGGTGAAGTAAGCGATATATTTATGTTAATATTCGTGTCAAATCGCTCTATATTCATACAGTGATCACTTTTTTAGTGTGCATGTTTCATAACTCCGATCTCAGTCACACAAGAGAGCGACAGAGGGGTGAATGTTTATGCGCCTACAATGGCGGAGCAGGTAACAATCCTTCCCAATGTCTGTGTTGATGGTTTTTATCATGTTTTATCGCACGGATCTAAGATGATGCTAGATAACTCGCTTCTTGAAGACCGCAGTGCATTAATCTGGTGACGAAAATTGTTCTTTCATTTATACAACATATTTGTTTAATACGTTTTTACAGAACAGATTTTGGATAAAGCCTTTTTTCATTTTATAAGTAAAAACATACTATGTACAAGTCTTGAAAATGCATTTTTCTCATGTTTTTAAGAGCAAAATGTTTCACACATCAGACAACATATGAACAAATCCTTCTATAATAACCTTCGGAATAGTGCTAAGAATGATTATGGAAAGTAAGGTTGATGTAAGTGCTTTAGAAGTGGAGATTTATATTGATATCCAATGTTGAGATAATGGCTGTTGATGCTGATACAGACACAAACAGTGAAAGGTCTGGTAAAATAAACCCCTAAGTGTAAATGTTGGCCCTTTTATTTATCCTAGGATGAAAAAATACATGTTATGGAACCAAAATAGCTAAAAATCTCCAAAATAATGTTTTTGCCTGCTTACACGTGCTACTTTAGACATTCTTAATTTTAAACCATTTTAATTGGACATTCCCATACGAAACATTTATTTTCTCCTTCACACGGCTAAGGTGAATAAAGGATCTCATTCAATTCATCTTTCTTCATTGTAGTCGATACCGGCGGTTACTCAGGATCGCCTTGAGAAAACGCCAATTTATTTATTTTCCCCTGTAGCTAAACTCACACATTTGCCTAGAGGGGCTTTGGAGGCTGTGTGGGACAATGGTGAATATATCCTCTCTCTCTCTCTCTCTCTCTCTCTCTCTCTCTCTCTCTCTCTCTCTCTCTCTCTCTCTCTCTCTCTCTCTCTCTCTCTCTCTCCCCCTCTCTCTACCTCCCTCCTCCATACTCCCATTGCTTTACTGCACACAATCAACACAAATATATACAGCATATAATATTTTAACTTGATATTTGGTCAAGTATGTTTTAAGTAAGATGGGATGCATGATGTCGGAGGACAATAACACAGTCTACATTTTATTTATGAAAAGTGAACAAAGGGAAAATACAAAAGAATAAACCAGATACTTATAAGACATTGTGGTGTCTGTGGCTCAGGTGGTAGAGCGGGTCGGCCAATGATCGAAGGGTTGGCGGTTCGATCCCCACTTGTGTCATGGTTGTTGTGTCCTTGGGCAAGACACTTCACCCACTTTGCCTTGTGTGATTGTCCATAGTTAGCCTGAATGTGTGTGTGTGAATGGTAATCGTGGAACAGCTCTCCCTTGCAAAAGAGTCTCTGGTCTCAATGGGATTTACCTGTATAAATATAGGTTAAAAAAAACACACAAAAAGAAGACACAATCATAACATACACCACCCCTGTTCCCCACCCCTCCCTGTTCTTTATTTATCTATAACCTTTATTTTTCCAGATTAAACATTAAGAAACAGTTTCTTATTTTCAATATTGGTCCTCTCTTCTGCTCGGTGTGTAATATTTAAACGTTGACGGTTGCCATGGAAAATTACAAAAGTATCAGTTGAAGAGAACTAGCTTCAAATATTGATTTCATCTACAGTATTTGAAATGTTTTTAACTGGTGATGTTGATTTTACTTTTTTTAATTTGTTGTGCTTTTTATTAAGTTTTTAAGCTGTCCTTGGGTGTCTAGAAAGGCGGCAACAAATACAATTTATTATAATTTTTTTTTTCTAAGGTTATTTTTTGGGAATTTTCAAGCTTTATTAGATAGTACAGAGTTGAAATGGGGCGACAGGGAGACAGAGAGAAAGAGGGGGGATGACATGCAGTAAAGGTCCACGGGCCGGATTTGACAACGAAGGCCGGAGCCGATATGGTACGCGCTCTATCCACTACGCCACCGGAGCACACCTACCTGTATTATCATTATTATTATTTATTATAAAAGAGGACAGTCAGCTACCCAAAGAGTGTCCACTGTGGTTGATTTCATAAGAAAAACATATGTTCTTAGTCAAATATACACATTTTCTGTATAATTCATGGAGGTCATACGTTGAGTGTCTATCCGTGTCCCTTTGCGTCACATCAGTGTTATTTAGCCTGTGGCCTCTGGTGCCTTTAAGGTGAAATATTTCAGCCAATCAGATCATTTCTAGCAGTTGACTATTTACGCCTCTGAGGGATTAAAACTCCAATCAATCAGTTATTCTCTCACTCCACTCGCCAACTCTTTTATCTTCTCCTCCTCCTCTCTCTTTATTACCTCTTCCTTTTATATTAGTGTCTCTCTCTCTCCCTCTCTCCCTCTTCACCCTCTCTCTCTCCTCCCCCCTCCCTCTCTCTCTCCCCCTCTCTCTCTCCCTCCCTCTCTCTCTCCGTCAGTGCCTGAGGAAAGAGGGCTAGTAGTATGTAGTGGATGGAGGCAGTAAAAGACAAATAACTTTTCAGGGCACAGGAAGTAGGTCATCCTCCTATCAAATATTTATTTCACACACTGTGCCTTAGGCTTCCGAGAGGGGTCCCTCTTAAGATATAGTCTCAGTGTGTGTGTGTGTGTGTGTGTGTGTGTGTGTGTGTGTGTGTGTGTGTGTGTGTGTGTGTGTGTGTGTGTGTGTGTGTGTGTGTGTGTGTGTGTGTGTGTGGTTTCCTACTTTGCTCATTTGCACATATATGGCTGCTCATGGTCTGTGTCTGACTGAATTTGAGTGCAGTAATGGTGAATATTTCGGACTTTCCGCTCTCTTCAGGGGTTCCAACCACATTTCTTTTTCTCCATCCAGGCTTTACTTTATTAAACACATATTGAAACAGCCCTTCAACACAGCGTCTAGTCATGTGTATTGGCAGTATGCTTTCATTTTTATTCTTAATCTTGCAGCTATAGGGGAAAAGAAAATTGGAAACTGGTGGAAAAAATTGGAATGAAAATGCCTTACCTGCAACTATGACCCCAAAAAATGAGGTTTATAGAACATACTCAACTGTGGACAATTATTGATTTGGACAAATGTTTATGTCGGACTCAAAAGTCCCATGGTTTGTGTTTCCGAAATATACAAAAACTGTAAACTGCTGAAAAAAAATTCTCTCAAATTCGAATAAAAATAAATGGTCATTTAGAGCATTTCAAATAATCAATGTATCCTGACGTCACCATTTCACTCGCTTGTTAAACAAATGCAGGCGCAGCTGGCACGCGCTAGCAAAGCTCTTTAGGACAGTACATGCACTTCTGCTTTTGGTCCATAGGGGCCAAAACAGAAAGTTCCTTTTTCCCCCATACTGTAGCTGTTTGAAATCCATGCTGTCTGTCTGTCATGCATTCTAGAGCTAAAAACAATTAGCTGAATATTCAATTGGGCCAAAGAAGAGCTCTACACTTTTTTAAGATTGTTTTTTTTTTGCATTATTTTGTGTTGCTTTTTAAATAGACAGTTTGGAGAGACATAGATGAAATGGGGCATCATGGGAATGACATGCAGAGAACGACCATGGGCCAGGACTGAGCCTCTAACCACTACACTACAAGCGCCCCCTTCATATTTTACTTTTAATCTAAAGTAATGTATACATATATATATATATATTGTATAACATTATTTTTTTTTTAAACAGCAGGCAGCATTGTACTGCACTGCTGTGGTGAATATGGGAGCTGAGCCTTAAGGCAAAACTTTCCATTTACCACTGGTAGTAGTATGTTCCAACCCTTCACCTACACACACACGCACGCACACACACACACACACACACACACCACACACACACACACACACACACACACACACACACACACACACACACACACACACACACACCACACGCACACGCACACGCACACGCACACGCACACGCACACGCACACGCACACCACACACACACACACGCACGCACGCACGCACGCACACACACACACACACTGTATCTATATACTCTATACTGTATATAAAATCACCAGTTCTGAGTGGTAACAGAGAGAGAAGGAGCTGGCAGATACAAGCAGCTGAAATGCGTTTGCTCTGCGGGGGGTCTGGGCAAAGGGAACAGGCCTATAGGAGCTCACATGTCCACAGAGCTCAGAGTATAAATGAATGAATGAATATCTTTATTGTCATTGTAACAGGTACAACGAAATTAAGTGCAGTCCTTTTAGTGCAAAAACATGAGAAAATTAATTTCACTCATAAATAAATAAATAAAAACTAAATAAAAACTATATAAATAGTCAACTATAAGAAAAAAATTATAAAAAATTAATAAAAATAAAGCTGCTGCTCTGTCGCATCGAGAGGAACCAAGATAAAAATAAAACCAGTGTTAATACAAACCCTTGGCTCCGTAGACTGGTGTGTAAACAAAGGGGGCCTAATGTAGCTATAGCAACATGCCCATTTACAGAGCCTAGGCTGTGGATTAACACTGGACTTTTTTCAGTGCACACACAGTACGGACAGGTAGTGGAGCATGAGGAGATATTCACTGATTTTTGACAACAAAAAAAAGTGATTTTGTTAACAAGCGTTCTCCAGAGTCACTGACTACACCTTTAAGTGGGAGAGGGTATTTCAGTTATTATGACACATGGGTTCACTTTCTACCCGAGTGGATCGCCATGGTAACTCGTAGCAACAGAAAATAGTGTTGCTATTACATAAAACAAACAAATAATCATAAATATAATCAGCAAATTAACTAATAATCATCAAACAGAAGTAATCATTAGGTGCAGACACACAAATGAATCAATCACAACAACAGTAATTGCATCTCCGAATCTGTACTCGTGATTATATTTATACGTGTGTGTCATGCAACACATGTTTAGAAATTGTGTGAATGTCGATAGTTAGCCTGCTATCGGTGTATGAATGTGTGTGTGAATGGTAACGTGGGAAAGGAAAACAGGTCTCCCTTGAAAAAGAGTCTTCGGTCTCAATGGGATTTACCTGTATAAATAAAGGTTAAAAAAATAAAAATAATAAATGACAATCACCAGCAGTAGCATTATAGATTTAACATGTGAAAATATTGCTAAAACACAGTATAACAGTATATCACAATTGTCCAGAGCCAGAGTCCATTGTAATGTTTGTAGATATTATATTATATTATATTATATTATATTATATTATATTATATTATATTATATTATATTATATTATATTATATTATATTATATTATATTATATTATATTATAATGCCAACGTATTCCATTTACACATCCACACCTTTGAGAAGCTTAAAAACCAACAACTGTTTAGCCTTTATAGTCGATAAATTAGGTAAACAATTATTTTGTTATTATGAAATCTGATTTTCTTTCTAAAGACTCATGAATTAACCGATTATTTGTTTCAGCATTAAGATACAGAGACACATGTAGAAATTAAGTAATACAATAATTCACATTTCCACTATTATTAATAATGTATTTTTATAGATTGATCCATTTGATTTTATTTATTAATTGTATTTTGTATTAGGTTGTAAACTGTCTCCCTATGTTATTGTGTTGCTTTTTAGTTGTTAGTCTCGTTCTATCATTTTTATATCCCTTTATTTATAATTATCAATTCACTGTATTTTACTGCTTGAATGTTTTTTTACAGGTAAACGTAATGTAATGTAAACGCTGCCGTGCATCTAAAAGGGTTAACTCGACGTCATTGCAAATGAGGGTCACCCCTCAATTGGTCTCTCGAGGATGAATAAAAGTTAAATGAAAAAATTTAAATGAAAAAAGGGGTGAAACCACCAATCAAGCATTTGAATTTTAACTGAATGAAAGAAAAGAAGCATACATATTTCCCTTTCAAAACACCGTTAACCGCTGTATAGATGCTGCTTGCTGCTGCTTGCTGCTCTTTGTGATGGGAGCACAGGCAGAGACCTTGTGATGAAAACCCTTTTAATGGCGGCCATTGTGGGGATGTGCTAGCCAAGAAATGTACAAGTGGAAAACATTTGATGTAACAAAAATCCTCATTCCGAATCCGACCTTTACTCCCGAGACATGTCTGCCTAACCCCTCTCTGTGTGTTTTTCCTATGCACACACACACACACACACACACACACACACACACACACACACACACACACACAACACACACACACACACACACACACACACACACACACACACACACACACACACACACACACACACACACACACACACACGTTGTGGTTCCAGCTGATCCAGTTATTCCTCAGCATCTTACACACACACACACACACACACACACACACACACCCACACACCCCCACACATACACACACACACACACACACACACACACACACACACACACACACACACACACACACACACACACACACACACACACACACACACACACACACACACACAACACACACACACACACACACACAAGCCCGACTGCTGTGAAAATGTCAGCCAGGCCTATCAGCAGCCCCCCCCTGCTGTGTTGTGTGTATGGTGGTCCGGGCCCAACCAGCGTTCCCCCATTACTGATTAATGGAAACGTTCAATTAAGACTGAGAGAGGCAGCCCCATGCGGTCCCCTCTCCCCAGGCATGTGTCTGTCTGTCTGGGCTAAGCTAGGCTGAGACACACCTAACAGGCTCCGGTAGGGAGAAACCAGTGGTGCAAAGGAGAATGAAATAATTAAATACACACACAAACGCACACACGCTCGCACACACACACACATGCACGGACGCACGCTCACACGCACGCACACACACACACACGATAACTCACTTAACTGTTAACCTACTTCCTTAAATAGGCGACTGATTTTCCATTTAAATGCTGGTTTATTTATACGATAAATAATGCTGAGGGTAAAACAGATAGAATGTTATGATTTGTCAACCAACCTTCTCCAGAATCACTAACTCCAACTTTAAGAAGACTGAAACACACTAGTAAGTAAATGAGTTAAAAATAAATCAATGTAAAGAAGCTAAATAAGTGAACATTCATTTTAAAAAAGTCTATACAAATATAAATAGTAATAATTAAGAATTATACAGAGAAACTGATGGTGCATTAGAGGAGGTAAACGCCCACCCCCTCTCCCCCCCTCTACCTCCCCCAAACACACACACAACCCTAACTTTACTGTTAACCTATACTTCTTTAAAGGAGTACTTCACCCATACGGAACCAGCGTTCTATCATTATAAAATCACTATTATAATATAATGAATGAGGTTTTTCTTCCCTCAGTCTTCCCTTGGCCCAGCTGTCCTGTTAATCCTAACCCTTACTGTGATGTCACAAGAAGGAAAATGTAGGGTTAGACAGTGAGACCATAAAACACTCTCTCTGCCTTTTCTCAGGCCAGGATGAACCGATTAAATTTTTGTTTGCACATTTATACTACATAGGATCTCAGAGTTCAATACACCTTCATATTCCAACCGGTGAAGTAGGTCTTTAAATAGGTGTCTGCAGTCCCATTTAAACGCTGCTTGCTTTAAGCCTCATCTAAAAGCACTATGACTTTGCCTGATGTGTTATAAAAGGTGCCGGTCTGCTGTAGGCCTAACACATAAACTTTCACCCTTCACCCATATAACCAGATAACATATGAATTATTAATGCATTCGCTCCAAATGCAGATGCACTGGTGTTAAGAGGTGTTCAGTGACAACCGATTAGGGGACCACGCAAGCAATTATTCATTTTAATTATGGATCATTTTATGTTTCATGTATTGGTAATTTTCTTTGGCACCTGCCTGAAAGAACAAGGAAAATATTCTACCAAAGACAATGTCCTGTTCGGTTTACAGAGTGGGTTAGAGTCCCATGGAAAAATAGGTTAAAGTCATATTTTAGTTTACATTTGCTTTTATAATGTCTATTCTATACTTGATGTGTTTTAATCTTGATGTATTTTATGCACTTTGAATGGCCTTGTGTCTGAATTGTGCTATAGAGATAAACTTGCCTTGTCTTGCCTTACAACAATCAATAAACTGAAAAGATAATAAAATAGTCCTGAAAACAGATAACGTTAAAGTATTCAACATGACAGATGAACGGCAGCCCTAGCACAGTATGTAAGACTGCTATGGAAAGTCTAGTCGTTGATGCTTTTCTATGTTTCGTATCAAAATTAATATATATATATATATATATATATATATATATATATATATATTATATATATATATATATATATATATATATATATATATATATATTATATATATATATATATTATATATATATATATATATATATACATATATATATATATATATATATACATATATATATATATATATATATATATATATATGCGTTTCATAACGTTGGTCAGACATAACAAGCTTCTTACCTCTTTCTCTTACACAAGTCTCTTCTCTCCTCCCTCCCCCACTCTCCCTCTCTCTCTCTCTCTCTCCTCTCCCCCTCTCTCTCTCTCTCTTCCTCTCTCTTCCTCTCTCTCCCCTCTCTCTCTCTCCCTCTGTCACCCTCCCCCTTTCTCTCTCTCTCTCTCTCTCTCTCTCTCTCTCCATCGCTCTCTCTCTCTCCAAAGACGCCACGTTGAGCTCAAGCAACTTGTGACAGACCAAACAATTAAAGGTGGAGTTGGCGATTCTGGAGAACGCTTGTTGTCAAAATAATTTTTTTTCAAAATCAGTGAATATCTCCTCCTGATCCACTACCTGTTAAATACCAGTTTGAATTTCTCTCAGCGCACACACAGTACAGACAGGTAGCAGATCATGAGGAGATATTCACTGATTTTGATGTACAAAATGTCTTATTTATTTCATTAACATTTAACTACAAATTTAGATTTATATAAGATAAAATTAATTCTCTACACTTAAATTATATTTGCTGTACTCTTTGCCTTTGCACTACTTTTGTGTTTATTTAGTTCTACATTACGGTGGCTCTTTTACATACAACTGAATTAAGAATTAAGCGACCAGTCTGGATTTTTATTCAATCTTCATCTCTACATAACTTATTGAACCTGCTTTTAATGACAACACATGCATTGGAATTTGGTGGAAATGTTGTCAGTAGTTTATATTATAAAACCAAAATGTTCATTCTACTCAAACATATGCCTATAAATAGTAAAACGAGAGACAATGTACTTTTGGAGTGGTCTCTTAATTTTTTCCAGAGCTGTATTATTATATATTTTTTTCATTTAGTTTTCTATTTTTCCAGCGTTGAGAGGAGCCTGAGACTCAATCATTTCATCGCCTACGACTTCTCCTTTAATCGTTGTGCATATGACAAATACACGCCCATAAACCTTGACATTTTAAGGTGTTGTAATAATTGCTAGTTGCTAGAAATACCAGAGAGTTCAACGTCTTAATGGTGTATAATTGTACTTTCTATCAGATATTGAGTCTACTGTAAGTCATGGACAAGTCTGGTTTATGTATGTAAGGCATAAAGTAGCCATCTACTCAATTTGGGAGACTTAATTGATAAGCTACTATACATTGACAAGTTAATTTATCAACAGATATTAATTAAACATGCATCTTCTCAAACAAAGATTAATCCCAAAAAAGACGATCCCTGCATTCCAATTCACGTACTCTTTCTTTTTACTACACTACATACTAATTAAGGGCCACAGGAGAGAAGAAAAAAATCAAATAAGGAAGATTTGTTTTCATTATGTCGAGAAATGTCAAGAATAAAGACGAATACTGCAAAATGCTGTTGGAGTTAGTGGGGCAAATGGAGCGTAATTTACATGCATGTATTGGGACATCCTAAATCTTTTTCTGGTAGTACAGGCCTTTACTAAAACGCATCTCATCTATATATCGTGTGTGATTGTGGACCATTGATTCTCCTGCGATGTGACTGTAACTCACTAAATAAAGGAAATTCAATTAAATGAATTTCTTCTATTTTTCACCGAGACTCAATAATATAATCGCCTACGACTGCTCCTTTGATTGTTTTTCATATGACAAATATACGCTCTTGACTTAATGACATTTTACCTGTTGAAATAATTGCTAGTTGCTAGAAAAACCAGAGAGTTCAACGTCTTAATGGGGTTATTAATGTACGTTCTATATAGATATTGAGTTTACTGAAAGTCATGGACAGACAACTTTTACATCATAGCGGAAGGAAGCGCTGGGGATTTGGTTATGTGGAGCCAATACTTCAAAATTCATTAATTTTTTTTGTGCACTTGCCCCCCTCCCCCGAATCAAAAAAATACAGCTCTGGAAAAAATTAAGAGACCACTCCAAATGTTCAGTGTTTCTCGTTTTACTACGTTTTACACGCATATGATTTAGTAGAATGAACATTTTGGTTTTATGATATAAACTACTGACAACATTTCTACCAAATTCCAATACATTGAGCATTTCCATTAAGTAATGTAGAGATGAAGATTTAAGTAAAATCCAGACTGGTCTCTTAATTTTTCCCGGAGCTGTATATATTTAAGAAAAAGCTTTTTTGGATTCATGAAATTAAATGTATGTATTAATTTGAAACCGGTTGTGTTGTGTTGTAGGTCTGAATGTGGCTGAACACAACCTTTATGAGTGGATGGTGAGACTGAAACACATATCCTTTTCTTGTGTACTTGCATATACGCCAAAAAAGAAATAAAATAAAAATAAAAATACATGTATAACAAAAGCTACTCCTTTAAAGTAATTCACATATGAAATATATGTTTTAATTTGAGACCGGTTGTGTTGTGTTGTAGGTCTGAATGTGGCTGAACAACACAAGCCTTTATGAGTACATGGCGAGAATGAAACACACATTGCGTGATTGTTTCTCTGGCTCTTCTGCTGCGATGTGGCATTGACTCACTAAATAAAGGCTTCGTTCTCGTATAGCAGCTTAAGATGAAAAACCCTCAACGATCACAACTCGATTAGACGGGGAGAGAAAGGAGAGCAAACGTTCAACAAGGTCGCAGCCTAATTGGAAATGATTGAGACAGTGTTCTATGGGGGGACGGATAGAAAGAGCTTTTTTGTATTATATTATATATATTTTTTTTTCTTCCTTATAACAGTAACTCCTCCCACCAGGTCACCTTGGTATAGTTTCAATTCCTTCTTTTGGCGTCTGCCTGAAATATTCAGTTTGCCTCCGGGCGCTCTCTCTCTCTCTCTCTCTCTCTCTCTCTCTCTCTCTCTCTCTCTCTCTCTCTCTCTCTCTCTCTCTCTCTCTCTCTCTCTCTCTCTCTCTCTCTCTCTCTCTCTCTCTCTCTCTAACCCCCTTCCCCCATCTTTATTTTATCATTTTCTTTCTCCTTCACTCACTCACCCCCTCCCCAACCTCTTTTTCTAACTTCTTCTCTCATCCCTTTCTCTCATAATAAAGAAGGGAGTAAAAAAAAAAACATTTCAGGTGGTGGAAACATTTATACAATCATATGAAAAAGTTTGGGAACCCCTCTCAGCCGGCATTATAATTGACTCTGCTTTCACAAAAAAAATATAAAAGTGGTATGTCTTTAATATACCAGGAACAGCTAAGTACTGGGATGCTTTCCAAACAAAGATTTTTTGAAAAGCAATATTTGGTTGTATGAAATAAAATAAAATGTGAAAAACTGGCTGTGCAAAAATATGGGTACCCTTGTGGTTTTGTTGATTTTAATGCCTGTAACAGCATGTAAAACTGATGACTTTAAACACAAAGTTGGTTGGATTATGTTGTTAAGCCTTGAACCTCATATAATTGTCTGTTTAATCATGAGAAAATGTATTTCA
>CM047506.1:30739630-30752130 GCA_026122265.1 Ammodytes dubius
AAAAAAAATATACGTTTATGTAGATATATGTTTGTTATAAATAAACATGATGTCATTTTTATTGGGGAACAGTCCGTTTGTTTTTGTTTGTCGATTTTAATGAACCAATTTTCCCCCCCGGGCATAAAAGGCATTTCATTTCATTTTGTTTTGCCTACTGTGATTCTTCTCTCGTAAAAATATAACTGCCACTTGAATAAAATTGTCTATATTTCATGCTAGACGCCGGCTTATGATGTTTTTTTTTTTTTTTTTGCCAAATTGGATGTATGTTTTTATATTTATTTATACAAACGGCTCAGTTACTTGCTATGTGATCAATCGACTCCGCTCACACAGCTGACAATCAGCCTGACATTTTTTTTGTCATCGCATTTTGTGTGTGTGTGGTGTGTGTGTGTGTGTGTGTGTGTGTGTGTGTGTGTGTGTGTGTGTGTGTGTGTGTGTGTGTGTGTGTTGTGTTTTTGGTCCTTTGTGTGTGTAGCAGATCCTGTGTGTGAGAACATGTGAAGGCTTTATTGGAATTGGGGGGTTGGGAAGGTGCTGCTGCCATGATTTTATCCTCCTTTAAAGAGAGAGAGAGAGGGAAAAGAGAGGAGAGAGAGAGAGAGAGAGAGAGAGAGAGAGAGAGAGAGAGAAAGGGAGATGAGATGGGAGGGGAGACAGAGAGAGGGAGGAGAGAGGGAGATGGAGAAGATAGAGAGAGAGAGAGTGGAGAGAAAGATGGAGAGAGATGGAGGAGAGGGATGGAGAGAATAGGGGGAAGGGGTGAAGATGGTGGTGTTGTAAGGTTGAAGGGGGGTGGGAGGCCGTTTGGATGGGTTGCTGAGGTGGAGGGATGCAGCAGTTTTTCACCAGGGGAGCAGACTGGGGTGTGGTGTGTGTGTGGTGTGTGTGTGTGTGCTGTGTGTGTGTGGTGTGTGTTGTGTGTGTGTGTGTGTGTGTGTGTGTGTGTGTGTAGTGTGAGTTGGTTTGTGTGTGTTGTGTGTGTGTGTACTTGTACAGGCTCTTTATGAGGACCATTGTTTTAGCTTTTAACGATCGGAGTGAGGACATTTTTGGAAGTGAGGACATTTTGCCTGGTCTCACTTTTCAAAGTGCTGTTTGAGGGTTGACGCATAGGTTTTTAAGGTAGGTTAGAATTAGGTTTATGTTAGGGTTAGTGTAAGGGTTGGGGTTAGGCATTTGGTTCTTACGGTTAAGGTTAGGGTTCGGGGAGAGGGAATGCATTATTTCAATGAGTGTCCTCGCAAAAATAGAAGTAGAAGAATGTTGTGTGTGTGTGTGTGTGTGTGTGTGTGTGTGTGTGTGTGTGTGTGTGTGGTGTGTGTGTGTGTGTGTGTGTGTGTGTGTGTGTGTGTGTGTGTGTGTTGTGTTGGGGAGGAGGGTGGGACTCGGTCAAAGCCGATGGGGGTATATATTATGTTTTATGGTTACGAGGGGACGCATAAATCACGGTTTCATTAAACGGCTTCAGTCTCCGAGCGCTGCCCAGCCCCCCTATAGCCTACACCCCATCACAGCAGGACATCCCTCTTTTCTCTCCCTCCATCCCTCCATCCTCCCATCACTGTCTACTCCCACTATACCTCCGTTAAAATCCAGCCTGCCATCAATCCATCAAGTCTTTAAAAAAAATAAAAATAAAATGGCGGACAAATATAATTTTTTATTTTTTCTCGCTTCCCAGCCCCCACTATCTCTCTTTCTCTCAATCATTCTCTCTTTACTCTCTCTCTCTCTCTCTCTCTCTCTCTATCCCTCTCTCTGTCTCTCCATTCTGTCTCTATGATCTGCCGTCACCCATCCACTCCTGTTCAAACGCTAGACGGCCGTGACACAATGAGGCCAAAGGTCAAAGCCACAACAACACAAGAGAACAAGCGCCCCAGTGTCAAGGTTGAAAAAAAAAAAGCGAAAATCCACGAAGGAGAAAACAGCTCTTTTATTTAAATAAATAGGAAAAAGAAGCACTACTTTTTTAACCGTCGGCATTTCAGGTGAGACAACATGAACCAAATCACTACTCTGAATTTGTGTAGTAGTAAAATTCCCAACAATTATAACAGTTTTTGAAAAAATTTAAAATAAAATAACAAACTGCATCTACACAGTCTACAAGATGATACAGTGACAACATCCTCCTCAAACATATAAAAATACTATGACAAAATCAAATGCAATATAAGCTTATAATATATATTACAATCTGTTAGGCTGTTACTGTGTGTGTAGATGTATCGATAATATTAATAATATTAATAATAATAAAAAGCTACATTAGTTTGAATATGATTCATCGTCATCACAACACAATTTCTGCTTTCACGGAAGATTTGGGTAAAAAAAAAAACACAAAAAATAATACAAATTAGAACATGTTAAAAATTAATAACATCACACCAACTTTATTTTAGTTGCACATCCATATAAATAACATGTTCATCTTCTTATATAAAAGCTTCATCTTCCCGTGTGTGGCTTCGTTTGTACGGTGATGCCTTCACTGGCTTCGTTTGAATTGTGATGCGTTCACTGGCTCTTCTGACAAATCGAAAGGAAACGTTTGATCCAAAACAAAAAGCGCTGCGTCGTCGTATAATGAAGCTCATTATCAGGGACAGCGTCTTGTTGTTGGAAGCGTCTTACGTTGACTGACACACACACACATATACACACACACACACACACATATACACACACACATATACATATACACGCACACACACACACACACACACACACACACACACACACACACACAGAGACACACACACACACACACACACACACACACACACACACACACACACTACTTCCATACTTGTGAGGACCTTGACTATAAAGACATGGCAGTGACAAGCCCGCAGATAATTATAACCCACTGCCATCCCATTTCATATCTACTTGGCGGTTTGGTTTCTTTCAGCGCAGTGTTTTGGTTTTCCATTTTTCCTTCCTCCATCATTGCTATTGTGATAAACGCTACAGGCTCAAAACCAAACAGTCCACAGACACTATCAGGCTATTTTATCAGGACATGTTGGAGACCAAAACAAAGATCTAAAAGTAGATGTTATATTGATGAACATTACAACAAGTACACGCATCTAAAATATTTGCCTCCGTTTCCTGCCTGTGTAAATAGTCACCGAAACCTTTAAACCTGCAGTGTGTAGAATTTTGGGTTTTATTTCCTAGCAGATTTTGTAGAAAGTAATTATAATATCTATAAGTACATTTAATTTAGTGCATAATAGCTGAAAAAAATGCTTTTAATTATTATTTTTTCCCTTAGAAAGGGTCTCATATATGTACATATTTCTGCATATTTTGGACCAAGGCCTAGTGCCACCATCTTGAAAGTGTCATAGTTGGAATGTCATCAGGTGCATTGTTTAAAATTTAGAATTGTTCTTGTCCTTGAAGGCCACTGTAGCTTCTGTTATTATTCAAAAGGGTTGGGGTTACCCAGGGAGCGTTGCATTCTAGAACTTTGTAGAACTTTCTTGATGATGTCATATTACACACTGCACCTTTAACAGCATTTTTATATATAAAAGTTATACAAATTTAGATGTTGTGTCGTTGTGAGCTAATTGCGCTGCCCCCAAGTGGCCAAAGAAATTAATTAATCCATTAATTACTCCTTATTTCTAAAACAATATTCAATATCAGGATTCAATTAGTCTTTCAATACCATATGATGTTATTTCATATAGCAGTGCCCTCCATATAACCTGGAGCTGGACACATTTTGCTCGGTAACTTAACAGTATTAAGGTGTGTGACTTGAAACCCTAACTTTAACTGACATTTAATTTAAACCTTAATTCCAAAACCAAGTTTAAAACCAGATCTTTGAAAGTGAGAAACTAACAAATAAAAGTACCATTGTCAAGGTCTATGAAATCTTGTCCTCACAGAGATAGAAGTACACAAGACACACACACACACACACACACACACACACACACACACACACACACACACACACACACACACACACACACACACACACAGACACACACACACACCCACTAACACACACACACACACACACAAACACACACCCCCAGCCCCCTCTGCCAGTCTAAAGTGGGTGAAAGGGCGTCTGTGGAGCAGTGATGTGAACATGTATTGACCCTCGCTGCTGTGCCCCTCCCCTCTGAACTCTGTCACCCCTGACCCATAGCTGATGTCCCCCCCCCCCCCCCCTGCACCCTGACCCATAGTTGCTGTGCCCCCTCCCCCCCCTGCTCTCTGCCCCCCCTGACCCTAAGCTGCTGTGTATTGAGCCGTGAGCCGTTTGAGTCACACTGGGATTATGACCTGAACTCAGCGACCTGACCTGGGGTTCATGTTAACAATTTAAAAGATGTCTACTGTGAGCCCAACGTTTCATTTTCACATTAAACCTGCAGTGTGTAGAATTTTGGTTTTTATTTCCTAGCAGATTTTGTAGAAAGTAATTATAATATCCATAAGTACATTTAATTTAGTGCATAATAGCTGAATTTCTTTTTTTTTAATAATTATTTTTTCCCTGATTGTCATCAGGTGCATTGTTTAAAATTTAGAATTGTTCTTGTCCTTGAAGGCCACTGTAGCTTCTGTTCTGTCAGAAGCTGCAGTGGCCTTCAAGGACAAGAACAATTCTAAATTTTAAACAATGCTCCTGATGACATTCCAACTATGACACTTTCAAGATGGCGGCACTAGGCCTTGGTCCAAAATATGCAGAAATATGGACATATATGAGACCCTTTCTAAAGGGGAAAAAAATAATTCAAAACATTTTTTTCAGCTATTATGCACTAAATTATGGATATTATAATTATTTTCTACAAAATCTGCTAGGAAATAAAACCCAAAATTCTACACACTGCAGCTTTAAGCGTTTCTTCATTTAAAATGGGGCAACAACCTTCAAGTAATTATTAGTTTCAATTTAATTTTACAAGATATTAACGTCAAATGTTATGCTGTTAACACAATGGAGCAGGACATCAGTTAATCAGTTAAGTTATAAAGCAACAAGAATGCATAAACTGTCCTATTGATGAGATCAGAAAAGGGCTTTTACACTCTTTAAACAAAATCAAAGAAACGTATAGTAATAGCCTGTATTCACGTTTCTATACTTTGGGTTGTCACTGATATGAAGAGCTTCCAGTTGCTTTGTTGGTAAGAATCATTCTAGCAGTGTTGTATGTTGTGCCTCGTTAGAATGTAACGTATGTAATATTTTTGTATGTTAAAGGTGCTCCGAGGAAGTTTCAGTTTGTGTTCATTCTTGCACCCCCTTTGGACAAAAGCAGTAGTGTTTTTACTACGCCAGCTGTTGTTCATGGGTGAGCGTATATACCCATGACAAAGGCATTAAGAAAAACTATATAAAAAAAATAGCGTTCTTTGCACTGATGGTCTCGTTGGCTGTTGCTTGTCATTCATGATCATCAGAGGAAAAATGAGAATGTTTCAGAAATATTCAAAAGTTCCTCGTAGCACCTTTAAAGATGCCCGTAATCAGCAATGTACTTTGATTCTGTGTTTCAGAGTTTAGGCTCATTTCAGCACAAAATCTCTGCCTTAAATTTGTACACCTGCCAATGCTTAAAGCTGAAGTATATGATTTCTGATTGGTCAAAGTTAACATGAGCTGTACACTTTGACCAATCAGAGCGAGAGACTCCGATTCTCTGTTCTTACTGGCTGTTGGGACTGTCCATTCACTTTGGCAGGACTTAGGGACCATAGGGGAGGGACCAAAGAGAACAAGTGGAGCGGTTGAGGTATTTGGATTCGAATCTCTATCCCAACTACTATTTTCTCCCCAAATCCTCCACCCCAGCTTTAACTACTTCAATAACATCCAAAAGAACCAACTGAACTTGTGTTATCTTAATCCCTTGGGCCTATAGAGAAACAGCATAAAAAATTACTTTTCAAACGTGGCTTTATTTCACCAGCTATTCCCTTCTTTTACTGTTCAGAAAATACCGGCACCAGAAGAGTGACAGCTAGAAACTTTACAATTAGTTTTTTTTTCTTTTCATAACGTCAGATTTGAAACTTTATAAAGGAGTAGCCATTTTTATTTCATGAACATGTCCCCGGTTTAATGCACTACCATTAATTTCTTTGCCGTTCTCACAGTCCGTAGCTTTGAGTGAAGCGGTAGGAGCACTTAACCATGAGTAAAACACACGAGAAAGGCATATAATGTATATATATATAGGAGGCTTTGTCCCCCACGCTAGGATTCAAAATGAGCTGGAGTTAGTTAGGTAGTCGGCAGCGCGCAGAGTTCTGTCTTTAGCAGGTGAGGAAGAGGAGGAAAATGAAGATGAGGTTGACTCGTTGATTCCATGTTTCAAAGAGGGAAGAACTGTCTTTGTATGATACAAAACTTTGCGTCTGTGCGCGAGAACACACACACACACGCAACAAACAAAACAAAAAAAAACACTAAAAATGTCCGTTTATCAGTGATAGAATCCCCTACAGTGTGTGTACCTCTTTAGCTTGGTGTGTGTGTGTGTGTGTGTGTGTGCGTGTGTGTGTGTGTGTGCGAAGTGTGTGTGTCTGTCTGTCTGTCTGTGCGGTGTGTGTGTGTTCATGTCTTGTACTTCTATCTCCGTGAGTGTATGTAAATGTGCGTGTGTGTTCCGCACCGTTCCATAGCACAGGGCTACACACACTCCTTGCAGCCACACTCCACGGGTTTCTCCACGTCCTGGGTAAACGTTGTCCCGTCGTCACAGTCGAAGGCTAGCCTCCTGCGGCGCACCCTGAGGGGGGCACAGCAGGACGGGACAGAGGGGGTAGAGGTGGAGGTGGTGGTGGAGGTGGGTGTAGCGCCCGGGTCTGGTCCCAACAGCCGCCTGGCACCGCCCGCGACACTCGACCCAGGAGAAAGGCTTGGAGGTCTGGCACAGCACCGGACCGCGCTGCACACGGTGGAAGTCCCTCACAGGCTCGCCCACACACGGGGACTCTGGGGAGGGAGAGAGAAGCACAATTTAGTCAATTGAATAGGCCTACAGGGCACATTGAAATTTTGTCTTTTCACATATCCACTGTCGAGTTTTCCACTTTGGGGGAGGGGGTCCTAGCGCAGGGTCAGCCATAGTACAGCGCCCCTGGAGCAGTTTGGAGGTTAAGTGTCTTGCTCAAGGACACAATGGTAGAGATGGTGGGCACCATAATTGCAGCCACCACTAGTTTTACTACTAATAGCCTCCTGTCCGGTGCCGGGGATCGAACCAGCGATCTGATGGTTACTGGGAGGAACCTCTTTATTCTAGGACATCCTACCACCATCCAGGGCCTTAGAAGGTAAATGGTCCATACTAAGAGCTTGGTAGTCAGTCATACAGTTTCTGATTGTTTTGCTGAATTTGCTGAAGCTGTCATGAGAACAATATCTTGAATCTTGAAAATCTTCCATTTGTGATTTTGTTTGGTTTTTGTGTTCTTATACTGTCTGTTGTTATTGGTCTGTCATTCTGTCTATCACTGTCTGTCTTGTAGTCTGTATGTATCTGTTCTAGTATGTGCTGTTTGTGCTTATGTGGTTTTTTTTATGTTCCCAAGTGCAAGACGAATTCTCCTTGGGGCAATAAAGGTTTGTAAAGGTAAAGGTAAATATGAGGAAGAAAGAAGAAAGAAACTGGGGTGGTAGGATGGCCTAGAGGTAAGGTGGCCGACCAGTAACCGTGAGGTCGCTGGTTTGATCTCTACCATTGTGTCCTTGAGCAAGACACTTAACCCCAAACTGCTCCAGGGGCGCTGTACTGTGGCTGACCCTGCGCTCTGACCCCTCCGAAGTGTGGTAACTTGAGAGGGGATATGCGGAAAGACTAATTTCAATGTGCCTTGTGTACAACTGACAAATAAAGATAACTTAACTTAACTTAACTTAACTTAACCCACCTATGTCACAGGTGTGTCCGGTGAAGCCCTGGTCACACACACACTGCTCCCCGTCCTCTGTCTCCTCACACTGGCCGTGAACACACTGCAGCCCGCGACACGAAGCCGCCGGCGCCCCCTGCTGGTTACACAGGGCACCGCGGTATCCCGACGCACAGTCACAGCGGTACGTCTGTGTGTCCAACGGCACACACACGCCCTTCACACACCTGGGTTCACACAGAATGGACACTCAATACGAAGGAATTACATTGAAGAGTTTGTACGTTTGTCACATTAACACTTTAAAAAAAAAAATTATATATGCTTTATTGATAGTGTAGAGACAGAGTTGAAATGGGGCAGAGAGGGGAGTGACATGCAGAGAACGACCGCGGGCTGGAATCGAACCCGAGTCCGCTGCTGGCCGAGGCCCATGGGGGGGACGCCCTACCAACTGAGCTAAGGGCGCCCCCTGTCCCATTAACACTTTTAAAAGGTGGAGTCAGTGATTCTGGAGTTTGTTGTCAAATAATTTTTTCGTCAAAATCAGTGAATATTTCACGATCCGCTACCTGTACTGTGTGTGTGCTGGGGGGAAAAAATCCAGTGTTAATACGCAGCCAAGGCTCTGTAATCTGTACATGGGCATATTGCTAGCTACGGTGAGCCTCCTTTGTTTACATTCACTTTGATAACATACCTGTTTACAGAGCCTAGGCTGTGTAATTAACACTAGTTCTCTTTTTTCAGCGCACAAACAGTACAGACAGGTAGGGTCATCGCGAGGAGATATTCACTGAATATGACAAAAAAGCGATTATGTCTCCAGAATAGCTGACTCCACCTTTAACACTTTTAAACCAGCAGTGTGTAGAATTTTGGGTTTTATTTCCTAGCAGATTTTGTAGAAAGTAATTATAATATCCATAAGTACATTTAATTTAGTGCATAATAGCTGAATTTTATTTTTGAATTATTATTTTTTCCCTTAGAAAGGGTCTCATATATGTCCATATTTCTGCATATTTTGGATCAAGGCCTAGTGCCGCCATCTTGAAAGTGTCATAGTTGGAATGTCATCAGGTGTATTGTTTAAAATTTAGAATTGTTCTTGTCCTTGAAGGCCACTGTAGCTTCTGTTATTATTCTAAAGGGTTGGGGTTACCCAGGGAGTGTTGCATTCTAGAACTTTGTAGAACTTTCTTGATGATGTCATATTACACACTGCACCTTTAAGTCGATGTAATGAATGTTTTGAAATGGTATAATGAAGCACACTCACTTGTTGCCTTCACATGGGTTTACAGTGGTCACCGTGGAGACCACCTCCGCTCCAGTCAGACCTGCTGTAGACGGCGTGTCACAGTGTTGTCCTGTCCAACCCGCCTGACACACACACTGAGGACCCTGGGACAGACAACATGGTCAATGCTTTTTGATTTTTTTTAAGATTATTTTTTTTTGGCATTTTCAAGCTTTATTAGATAGTACAGAGTTGAAATGGGGAGACAGAAGAGAGAGAGAGAGAGAGAGAGAGAGAGAGAGAGAGAGAGAGAGAGAGAGAGAGAGAGAGAGAGAGAGAGAGAGAGAGAGAGAGAGAGGGGATGACCTGCAGTAAAGGTCCACGGGTCGGACTTGAACCCGCGACCACTGAAGCAGATATGGTACGCGCTCTATCCCCTACGCTACCAGAGCACCCCGAGAGACAACATGGTTAATGCTTTCACCACATTCACATATCAGAATGTTTATACCTGAATAGCTGTGGGTAAAAATATATATATTTAAATTAGGGCTGTCAAATTAACGCGTTAATTTCGATTAATTAATCACAGAAAAATTAACGCGATTAAAAAAATTAACGCAGATTAATCGCACTTCTATATTGCCCTTTGACCCGGTGCAAAAGAGGTGAGACGATAGCGGAGCTGCACTTGTATCTTGCTGACACGGCCCGCACGGGATTAAAGAGCATAGAGATGGCTCTATGGACGTGTTATGGGCTGATCCGGGCAAATAAACATGAAGGTAGGAATACGTCTTATGTTATTCTCCGCAGGGCATTATTGGTTTAGTGGGTGCCTAATTAACAATAGGTTCAAAACAGTACCTCTCAATCTTCCTCTGTCTCACTTTTGTTTGCTAGCTGCGATCGACACCCGCCCCCTCTCACTCTTCCAAGCATATCCCTGTCTTTTTTCCTCCTGTGTGTGTCGTGTCACGTGTGTGTGTGTGTGTGTGTGTGTGTGTGTGTGTGTGTGTGTGTGTGTGTGTGTGTGTGTGTGTCAATATGTTTGGCTATGAGAAGGACGGTGAATGAGTCGGCATAGGCTATGCGCACCGCACCTGTGGCAGTGCAGCTCTGTCTGTTGTGGGAGATTGACAGTCATTTAGCCTGCTTGTTTTTTTGTGTTTTTTTCCAGCGCTAGTAGTTCTTAATTTTATTTAATGTAGTAACCTGGCTGAGAGGAGGAGACAGAAGTTACGAGAGAGAGAGAGAGAGAGAGAGAGAGAGAGAGAGAGAGAGAGAGAGAGAGAGAGAGAGAGAAACGAACGGTAGCCTATACAGTTGTTTATAAACAGGCATAACAGTGTCATATAAGTATGCGATTAATTTAGATTAATTAATCACAGAGCCTGTAATTAATTAGATTAATTTTTTTAATCGCTTGACAGCCCTAATTTAAATATGATTAAACCTTCTATTCTAACTCTTCTACACACGTTTATGGTCACTTTCCTGCTCTCTTATGGAGTGTGTACCTTTTTACCTCTTTAAAATATTTGAAATAAATAAACAAAGGATGAACAGTTATCAAAAAATGTAAATACCAAACATGTTTGCAATGACATTTATTCAAATTCAAGTGTTTTGGAAAACACTAAAATCTATCTATCTATCTATCTATCTATCTATCTATCTATCTATCTATCTATCTATCTATCTATCTATCTATCTATCTATCTATCTATCTATCTACCTACTACCTACCTACCTACCTACCTACCTACCTACCTACCTACCTACCTACCTACCTACCTACCTACCTACCTACCTACCTACCTACCTACCTACCTACCTACCTACCTACCTACCTACCTACCTACCTACCTACCTACCT
The DNA here is from genome assembly GCA_026122265.1 of Ammodytes dubius. Lineage (NCBI taxonomy): Eukaryota > Metazoa > Chordata > Actinopteri > Uranoscopiformes > Ammodytidae > Ammodytes > Ammodytes dubius. The sequence continues at coordinate 30,750,673 of CM047506.1, forward strand.
ACCTACTACCTACCTACCTACCTATCTATCTATCTATCTATCTATCTATCTATCTATCTATCTATCTATCTATCTATCTATCTATCTATCTATCTATCTATCTATCTATCTATCCATCCATCCATCCATCCATCCATCCATTACCTGTGCTGTGTTGGGTTGGCAGACCCCATACAGACAGTAGAGCTTGCGGCAGGCCTGGCAGCCCGGCACCACTCCCGGCTTCATGTGGCTGCGGGTGAAATCCTGCAGCTCGTGGTTGATGTAAAGGTTCCTGATGCAGCCGTGGAAACTAGACATGTTGTGAGACGACTGACCCAGGGACAGAGGAATCTCTCCCTCTGGCATGCCTGGAGACAAAAAGAAATACATTATGAAAATTATTTAAACCCGGAATACACGCAAATAAATACATCATGAAAATGTTTTTAAAATGTGCAAATTCGCTTGAAAATACTTTTTTTTTTTGCTTCGCAGTGGCAGTTTTAATAATTTTTTTTTTATTATTTTTTTATTTTTTATACTTTATTGTAGGATCATATAGTATTCTGATGAGTTATTTTTACATTTACATCATCCTACAAACATTTTTTTATTTATTTTTTTATAAATGTAAACAATATAAATAAATTAATAAGTAAAAAAAACAAAATACAGTAATGATAAATAATATATAGTTTTAATAAGTTTTAATGTCCCATTCTCTGTCTTCCTATTAGTGGCCTTCTAACTTTCTGTATGACTGGTTACTAGAGATAATGTTCCAACAGCTTTTCTAATCAGAAGACAGGTCGAAAAAGATGACAATAACAATAATATGGTTGATGTCACTAAAATGTGGCAAGTTGATCCAGTCCAATCTAGATCCTAAGATCCCTACTCCTCTCTCCGTATGTGGTGAGTCCATGTACAGACTGGTCCACATAGTTTATTTAAAGGTGCACTATGTAACTTTGGGTGTGTCAGAGAAAGTAAAACAATTCTTAGGTATATTCTTATAACTAAATAAACAAACTTTTTGGATCCCTGAAACACTGTTTGAAGTTAGAAAGTTACCTTAAAGGTGCACTATGTAACTTTGGGTTTAAACTTCTGTTCCAAAAAAATTGTCAGAATTTAGCATTTTTTCGTGATCTTACATTTCTTTCCAAGTTTTTTTTCTAATTAGGCTTTTCGTAATCTCTCTGGTCTTACCCCCGACATACAGCGGCGCCTCCCCGCTCACCAGCAGCTGTCCTGGGCTGTGGCTGTCCAGCGTAGTGGGCTCTCCTCCGTCCACAGACAGGTTCACCATGCGATTAAAGGTCACCAGCTCCACCGTGTGAAACTGCCCGTCATTCACCGTCTCTGTGCTGTGTGTGGGAACAGGACAAAATGTAAATATTATAAACTGTTCTCAATGTTTTATCTGGAAAAATAAAGGTTACATAAAAATAAAAATAAATAATGTAGATTTTA
>CM047506.1:30757130-30762130 GCA_026122265.1 Ammodytes dubius
TAGTGCTTTTCTAGACACTCAAAGATGCTTTCTAATGTAAAATGACTGACCCTGCGTTCCGAATCGCATACTCTTTCTTTTTACTATTCTACATACTACATCTGACGATAACAAGAATCTAGTTAGGATGCAGTATACTACAATTGGGACATAGCTACTTGTACTTATTTATTTCATCATAACATTGCGCCTTGATCTTGCCTCTTGCTTTTATATCCGTCGCATCCCTGTTTGTTTTCATAATGGAGGCTTCGTTGATGTGATGTCACTTCCGGTGCGCACTGTAAAAATCGGGGCATCCTAAATCCTTATTTCTACCATACTAAATAGTAGAAAGTATGCGATTCGGAATGCTGGGTGAGACAATTCCTAGCCGATAGCTGGTGTCATTGATACCTGTGTAGTTTGGTGGACAGAGGCAGGTGTAGTTGCCGACTTCGTCCACACAGGTGGCGCTGTTCTCACACCCGTGGTCCTCACAGTCGTCCACATTCACCTCGCAGAACGTCCCATGGAAACCAAAGGCACATGCACAGCTGGGCAAATAAGGCAAGGCAAGGCAATTTTATTTAGAGAGCACATTTCAGGCACAGGGCCACTCAAGGTGCTTCACAGGGTTAAAATCAAATAAAGAATACAAAGAAAAAAAAAGAAAAAAAAAAAGGAACAAATTTAAAACATGGATAAAAATACAACATTTAAATAAAAGAATTAAAACATTTTACCATAAAAATAAAAAGAAAAGAAAAGAAATTACAGGTATAATTTCAATAAAAACAAAGACAAAACAATTCAGTCTTCTTCAAGTTAAAAAGGGCTAATGATATATTCCCCAGCGTTCCAATACCCATACTATGATACTATTTAGTATGCCAGGAAAATATTTAGGATGTCCCGATAGGTGCATGTCAAAATTCAGTATGCCAAAAATACCCAGATGCCCTTTATACATCCAATATCATTGTGTAGTACCGTGTGATTTAGTATGTAAAGGCACATGCACAGCTACGCAAATAAATAAAAACAAAACAATAAAATATTAAAGGCTTTGTATTTTATTTTTATATTATTGTATTGGGAGTTTAGTTTATCTGCCTTTGACTGTAGAGCACTTTGTGGGTCAACTTCTGTTGGTTTTAAATGTGCTATATAAATAAAGTGTCTTGACTTGACTTAAAGCTGGGCTATATGATTTCTGATTGGTCAAAGTGAACACGAGCTGTACACTTTGACCAATCAGAGCGAGGCTACGATTCTAAAAAAAAAAAAAAAAAAAAATGTGATTCTCTGTTCTTATTGGCTGTTGGGACTGCCCATTCACTTTGGCACCGACGTTGTTGGTGTAGAGCGTGTCAGGGAGGGACCATAGGGAACAAGTGGAGCGGTTGAAGAATTTGAATTCGAATCTCTATCCCAACTGCCATTTTCTCCCCAAATCCTCCACCCCAGCTTTAAATGTTGACGAGATATTAACAAAAATATTTGTTCACCACTACATGGAGAAACCTGAAGGCCTAAACATAGAAATTGACATTGATTGCGCTGCGATTTGCCTATAAACGTAACTTGGCTTATTATCACTTCATGTTGTCAAACTCAGTGAAAACCTTGGTGTCATGTCTGACAACAGTCTGAGCCCAGAGCAGCTTGCTTTTGTGTGTGTGTTACTGTGTTACTGTGTGTGTGTGTGTGTGTGTGTGTGTGTGTGTGTGTGTGTGTGTGTGCGCGCGCGCGAGTGAGTATTAGTGAGTGTTAGTGTTAGTGTTTGTGTGTGTGTGTGTGTGTGTGTGTGTGATTCTGACATGTTTGTTTCAACTTCAGAAAATCACAGAAAAGTCTCTATTTATAAAGTTAAATGACGGAAGGTGTGAAATCTGATGTATTTATCACTTCCCACTAACGACTATTTTAAACCACAAAGAATAAAACACACTGCGGGAAACAGAGGGAGAAGTTTGTTAGGGAGATGGAACTCTAAAACAAAAAATCCTAATTTCTGTGAAGTAGAGTACGCCATGTTAGTTGTTTGTTTTATTTTGTCTTTTGTTTTTGTGTTCCTTTTTTATTTTTTTTATTGTGTGTGTGTATGTTTTAAAAAAATATATAAAATAACAAAATATTAAAAAATAAATAAATAAACTCTCTGTCTCCTCATGTCAACTCTGTACTATCTAATAAAGCTTAAAAATGACAAAAAATAATCGTAAAAAAAAAAAAATAATAATAATAAGATAAGGGCGTTTCTACTGTTTGTTTAGTGGGGTGTTTCTGTTATTTTGTCCAACCCCTATCTACCTTGAATTGTATATACATATAATTATAATAGATGTGTTACCTGAACCCTCTAGTCTGTTCGTCACTTAGACAGACTCCTCCGTTGGTGCAGGGATTACTGACACAGGCGTCAACTGGAGTCTCGCAGTGTTTACCCTAAAACAACACACACACAGAGACACACACACACACACACAAACACACACACACACACACACAACACACACACACACACACACACAGGTCAATGGTTTTATACACAATGAGAAATGGGTTCGTAAATGGATGTTGGATGTTTGGGATAAATATTGTGATTAAATGTCACAGGGTGCCGGCAAAACAGTCAAACTCATTAACTAGATCACGCAGCACACACACACATGCACGCACACACACACACACACGACCACACACACAACACACAGACAGACAGCACACACACACACACAACACACACAACACACACACACACACACACACACACACACACACACACACACACACACCACACACACCACACGCACACACACAGACACACACACACACACAGCTGCCTTACCGTGAAGCCAGCCTTGCAGGTACAGGTGTACAGTTGTGTGTCGTTGGTTTGACAGACACCTCGGTTCAGGCACGGAGACGTCACACACGGGCTGCATTTAGCCTGAACAGATGCCTCTACCGGACCTGAAATACACACACACACACACACACACACACACACACACACACACACACACACACACACACACACACACACACACACACACACACACACACACACACACACACACACACACAACACACACACACACACACACACACACACACACACACACACACACACACACACACACACAGACACAGGTATCAGTCAATTCTAATAGGAACACATTGCTCCCCTTGCTCCCCCGAATTTACACTTGTTCCCTAATATACTAATTACTTTTAAAGTGCTAAATACCTCTGCTCTGAAACATACCATTGTATTACCTTCTGTTTATGTGATGTTTATCCGACAGTGTTGGATTTTTTATTCAATATTTTAATGTTTGTGCTCTGGGATTTGCTATCAAGCCTTTTTTGTGTATCAATTTAGAACCTTAATTAATCTACAGTGAATAAAAAAAAAAGTGAAATGATAACACAGGAGGTGGATCTTTTTAACAGGTCCTTGAACATAACACACAGCAGTAAGAATCAAATGAGGCGCGGCGCCGCTTAGCTCTGAGGTTTGATGCCACGCTCTCTCTGGTGAGAAGAGAGTGTGAACGTTCACATTAGTGACGTGTGGCGCATAATAGCGGGCGCTAATTTGTTGCATTTTTTTTTTTCAACATCAAAATACTGTCGCGCTGTTAAAATTCATAGTGAATCGCTGGCTGTGTTTCATCTGTTCCCCTGGTCTCACACGAAGCCTCTAGCTATCAGGATGACGCTTTCACTCCTCGTCACTTTTAACGTCTTAAAGGTGTAGTCAGTGATTCTAGAGAACGCTTGTTGTAAAAATAACTGTCAAAATCAGTGAATATCTCCTCATGATCCGCTACCTGTACATACTGTGTGTGCGCTGAATAAAAATCTGATGTTAGTACACAACCTAAGCCTCTTTAAACTGGTATGTTAACAAGGGGTATGTCATGTATGGGGGGGAGGGGTGTCCACCTTAGCTATATCAACCTGCCCGTTTACAGAACCTAGGCTGTGGACTAAATTTGACAAAAAGTGTGTTGACAAAAATAATAATAAATAATAAGCATTCTCCAGAATCACTGACTCCACCTTTAACTCAATAAAAACTTTTTTTTTTACCTGTACTGTTATTTTTTCTAATTTCATTGACATGGTTCTCTTCTATGTATGTGAACAAAAACACCAGGCCAGCTCCTCCGCATTGGCCCATACACACGTACAGTAAACTAAAGCATTGCCCATAATATTATATATGTTCCTATTTGATTGCGATCTTTAAATAGAGGCATTCGTGTCTGAAAGGAAAATAAGGGTAATTACAAAATCAACTCAGACAGACACTACTTTCAGAAGAGTTCACTCACAGTTATATTATGGTTATTTTAGTTTGTAGATTTAAATTAAAGACAGTGTGCACTTATTTGTTTTCAGCTGTGACAGGTGTAGAGGGGAAAGTAGCCAAACTTAAGAAAATGTAATTAAATCGTATATAACAGGATTTAATTAACCACTCCAAGGTTACCTAGACAGGTCACTTCCATTTAGAATTAAACACTTTTGCAAAGTCTACATAATTGGTCAAAACAAGAGAAAAAACTTTTCTTTAGTGCCTGCCATGGATGTGCTAATGAGTGTTTTGGTTAGTGTGTGTGTGTGTGTGTGTGTGTGTGTGTGCGTGTGTGTGTGTGTGTGTGTGTGTGTGTGTGTGTGTGTGTGTGTGTGTGTGTGTGTGTGTGTGTGTGTGTGTGTGTGTGTGTGTGTGTGTGTGTGTGTGTGTGTGTGTGTGTGTGTGTGTGTGTGTGTGATCTTGTACAGGCCACTTTGTGAGGACCAATTTAAGCTTTTAACAAAGGGAGTGGGGACATTTTTGCAAAGTGAGGGCATTTTGCCTGGTACTCACTTCCACAAAGGAATTATGTTATTAGGTTTAGGTTAGGGTAAGTGTAAGTGTAAGGTTTTGGGTAGGGCAACTAGTTTTGAAGGTTAGGGTAAGGGTAAGGTGCTAGTGAATGCATTATGTTGATGAGTGTCCTCAC
>CM047506.1:30764630-30769630 GCA_026122265.1 Ammodytes dubius
TGTGTGTGTGTGAGCTCACAGCAGTCTCAGAGAGCGCAGGCCCCCCAGAGCCAGAGGAGGGATGCAGCGTAGAGAGTTGTAACTGAGGATCCTGTAGGAAGAGAAAAAAAAAAACATAATGACAAATTCAACTTTAACTCATATATAATATAACTTTTAATAGAAATTAATTATTGTTATTAAAATGTGTGTGTGTGTGTGTGTGTGTGTGTGTGTGTGTGTGTGTGTGTGTGTGTGTGTGTGTGTGTGTGTGTGTGTGTGTGTGTGTGTGTGTGTGTGTGTGTGTGTGTGTGTGTGTGTGTGCGACTCACAGAGTGGTAAGCTGGCTCATGTTGAAGAAGGAGTCATCGGAGAGGGAGCTGATTTTATTGTTACTCAGATCTCTGCAGAGGCAAAGGGCAATTCAAATCAATACACACAATACACAAGCACAAGCACACACACACACACACACACACACATGCACACACACACACACACACACACACACACACACACACCACACACACACACACACACACACACACACACACACACACACACACACACACACGCTGCCATTTCTCTATGCATGTCCCTCATAACACACACACGCACACACAGACACACAGACAGACAGACAGACACCACACACACACACTCTAACTTTCCAATAAGACTATGTTAAAATGCCACTGATCATTATATGGAGTTGATCACATGAAAACGTTCTGTGGATTGGTGATATAAAGTAAATACATGAAGCTGTCTGGAATGAGCTGAATGAACTACACAGTCCACATTGCCCCCTGCTGGAGGTCTATATTAATACAGGACATTTCACTCATTGTACTGAAGGGAACATTTTTGCATACTTTAAAGGCATACTAGGTAATTCTGGAGAACGCTTGTGGACAAACCACTTTTTGTCAAAATCAGTGAATATCTCCTCACAAGCTGCTACCTGTCCGTACTGTGTGTGTGCACTGATAGCAGATCATGAGGAGATATTCACAGATTTTGACAAATTAATAAAATACGGTACTTTATTTAGCTGTAGCTTTAACTTTTTTTCCCTGAATGTTTTTCATTGTATTTGTTATGTTTCTGGTTTAATATTTTAACCTTTGTTATATTTCAATTATATGTCTTCCTCTGTAAACTAGCCCGTGATTAAGGAAAAACATCAATAAATAAATACAGCTCTGGAAAGAATTAAGAGACCACTCCAAATGTTCAGTGTCTCTCGTTTTACTCTTTATAGACATATGTTTGAGTAGAATGAACATTTTGTTTTTATAATATAAACTACTGACAACATTTCCACCAAATTCACAATAAAAAATATTGTCATTTAGAGCATTTTCCATTAAGTAATGTAGAGATAAAGATTTAAGAAAAATCCAGACTGGTCTCTTAATTTTTTCTGCTGCTGTATGCTGTTAAAAAATAACTCCTTAACAAAATGTAGATGTGTTTTTTGGAAGCGGTAGAAGACAAATATCCTAATCAGAGTGAGTGTGAGTGGTTGTGATAGAGTGTGATGGAGTGTGAGTGCAGTCAGGCGGAGGGTTAGTGTAGAGCAGATAGAGAGTTGAGTGTTGAGGGTTAGTGGAGAGCAGATAGAGAGTTGAGAGTTGAGCCTCTTACACAAGCTGCAGGTATCTGAAGGAAGCCAACTCCTTGGGAACACTGGTGAACTGGTTTCCATCCAGATAGCTGACAGAGCAAGAGAGAGAGGGACAGTTAGTTTGCATCTCAATGATTCATACACACTATCATGTCTCCAGAGAATTTAGATTGTTTTAGTTAAAGGTGCAGTGTGTAATATGATCATCAAGTAAGTTCTAGAAAGTTCTAGAATGCAACGCTCCCTGGGTAACCCCACCCCTTTCGAATAATAACAGAAGCTACAGTGGCCTTCAAGGACAAGAACAATTCTAAATTTTAAACAATGCACCTGATGACATTCCAACTATGACACTTCCAAAATGGCGGTGACAAGGCCTTGGTCCAAAGTATGGAGAAATATGGACAGATTATGAGATCCTTTCTAAGGAAAAAAATAATAATTCTAAAAAAAAACAGCTATTATGCACTAAATTATTTTCTACAAAATCTGCAATGGAAATAAAACCAAATTATACACACTGCAGGTTTAATTTGCATGTGACACGAAACCCTATAACAGTAAAATGTGTGTAAGGCTGTTTAGTGTAAGGAAATTGCCATTTGATCAGACTAGTTATCTTTTTGTTGAGATGGTTATCATTGTATGTAATTTAAGTCCAAGTTTTGAGTTCTACAAATAGAATTCTTAAAAGTAAAAGGTTTGCCAACTTATATTCTTTTTATTTCAGTTTAACTGTTTAAGTTTGAATGAACATTTTGATGGACTTGGTTTTGTTTGTTATCACTGTATGATCAGATCATTATTGGCCCAATGTTATTGTTTGAAATTCTTAGATGTAGAAATTAAAATCTGAAAACATTTTCATTACATATGATGACCCGTGTCGTAGTGGAACACTGAGAAGGGATAATGCGAAAAAGACACATTTTATATGCTTGTGTGCAATTAACTAATTTATTACATGGACTTGGATCTATGTAAATCAGCATTTCAGTCTGTTATTTCCAGCTAGAGACTGCTGTCAAGGGCGTTGTTAAGGATCTCGTCATAGTTTTGTGGATAGACGTCCACAAACAGGGCTGCTACTCGTTCAGAAAACAATGGAAACTTTTCAACATGACTTGCATGTATCAGGAGCAGGGAACAAGGAGTCATGGTTAATGTCGACAGGACTCATCAACACGACGTGAGTACTTGGCCGCATATTGACAGTTAGCCTATAGCAACAGTAACTTCAGCTGCAGCCCGCAATGTATATGTTCCGCTGTCATTTTCTCCGTGAATGTGTTATTATGTTGGGGATAATGCTTTGTTACTAGATGGAGCTCTTTTTAAACAATTGGCGATTAACAGTGCTTGTGCTTGTGTAGTGAGACTCACAGCTCGGTGACGTTGCGTGGCAGTCCTTTGGGCAGACCGGCCAGGTGTTTGTTACTGCAGCGGACCACCGTGTCCATACAGGAACACTGGAGGGACACTGAGGGCCCGGCCCACAGCTACTGTCCTCCAATACAGAGCCTGGACACACACACACACACACACACACACACACACACACACACACACACACACACACACACACACACACACACACACACACACACACACACACACACACACACACACACACACACACACACACACACACACACACACACACACACACACAACAGTTTTTGTAAAAAAAAACGTATGAAAAAGTATGTCTAAAGGACGCGAGGCCAAACTAAACACTTAAAAGAAATTTACTCGTAACTGTGATAGAGGCGTTAGTTTGTTTTCTGTTTTCATCAGTCTGTGTGTGTGGGTGTATGTTTTGTGATGTGTTGTGTGTGTGTGTGTTGTTGTGTTGTGGTATGTGTTTGTGTTGTTCATCTGTGTGTGTGTGTGTTTGCGTGCATGCTTGTGTGTATATATGTGTGTGTGTGTGTGTGTGTGTTTGCGTGCATGCTTGTGTGTATATATGTGTGCGTGTGTGTGTGTGTTTGCGTGCATGCTTGTGTGTATATATATGTGTGTGTGTGTGTGTGTGTATGCTGTGTTGTGTGTGTGTGTGTGTGTGTGCTGTGTGTGTGCATGGTACCGTCTTCACAGCGGAAGTCGGGCACAGCGACGTCCTGCAGGGGATCTCCTGAGGAAGGCGGGGCCCTGGCAGCGAGGGTTCCCTGTCACGATGCGTCTGCTCCTCAGCCACGCTCCGAACCAGGACAGGCGGCAGTCACAGGTGAAAGGGTTCGCTAGCAGGTTACTGAGGGGCACAGGGGAGGTAAGGGTAAGAGACAAAGACAGTGTGTGTGTGTGTGTGTGGGGGGGGGGGTGTGTGTGTGTGTGTGTGTGGTGTTTGATTGAGTGAGTGAGCGAGTGTGTTGTTTGTCCGTTCAAAGACGAGTGTGTGAGTGAGTATGTGGTTTTGTGTGGTGTGTGTGTGTGTGTGTGTGTGTGTGTGTGTGTGTGTGTGTGTGTGTGTGTGTGTGTGTACTTCAACAACTATCATTGTGAGAACCAATTTGAGTTTAAGATCTTAAGATAGAGGACATTTTTGCAAGTACGGTACGGAACTTTAAAGGGCTGTTTTGAGGGTTGGTGTTTGGGTGTACAGTATGTGTGTGTGTGTGTGTGTGTGTTGTGTGTGTGTGTGCGTAGGTGAGTGAGATGTGAGTGATTATGAGTGGTAGTGAGTGAGTGAGTGGTGAGTGTTGGTGTTATAGTGTATTTGTGTTGGTGGGTGTGGTGTGTGTGTGTGTGTGTGTGGCTAGTGGTAGTGTGTGCGTTTGTGTGGTGGTGTGTCGTGCTTCGTTGTGTGTGTGTGTGTGTGTGTGTGCGTTTGTGTGTGTGTGTGTGTGTGTGGTGTGTGTGTGTGTGTGTGTGTGTGTGTGTGTGTGTCGTGTGTGTGTGTGTGTGTGTGTGTGTGTGGTGTGTGTGTGTGTGTCCCTCACAGTGTGGAGAGGTTGGGCAGAGTGTCGAAGGCCCCTGGCAGGATGGTGCTCAGCTGGTTGTCATAGAGAGAGAGCAGACGCACGTTGGTCAGACCAGAGAAGCTGCCGTTGTAGATACAGCTGATCTTATTGTTCCTCAGCATCCTAGACAGACAGACAGACACGACAGACAGACAGACAGACAGACAGACAGACAGACACAACAACAGCACAACACACACACACACACACACACACACACACACATATTAGATGTGTGGACATGAGGCCTATAATACTTTTATAAATAGACTTTCAAAAATAATTAAACAATTTAAATTTTTTGTTTTTCCTCTCGCTCTTACCTTGCCTCTGCATTTATTTAAGACAAGGTAAAATAGCCTTTATTGTCACTTGTACAGTCACCTATACCAACAAAATTAGGAAATTAAGTTTTAATTTCAGGGGCCTTA
>CM047506.1:30777130-30787130 GCA_026122265.1 Ammodytes dubius
ACACACACACACGTGCGGTGCAAACATATAGAGGTATAGACAGGCATAATACACACATATGTAAACACATATTGGTAGAGGCACTCTCATAACACTCCAGCAGTTCATTGCCACACACTGACACACACACACACACACACAAACACACACACACACACACACACACACACACACACACACACACACACACACACACACACACACACACACACACACACACACACACACACACACACACACACACACACACACAAACACACACACACACACACACACACACACACACACACACACACACACACAGCTTTACTCACAGGGAGTTGAGAGCTCGCAGGCCGTGGAAAGCGTCAGGAGCGATCTCAGATATCTGGTTGTTACTCAGGTCTCTGGGAATTTAAACAAAAACAAAACACATTTTTTATTAAATTCATTTTTATAATATTTAATTAGTTCAGTGTGATGCATATTTTTAGTTCTTAAAAACCTACTTCACGGGTGGAAATATGAAGGTGTATTGAACTCTGAGATCCTATGTAGTATAAATGTGGAAAATATTTAGAAATCGGTTCATCCTAGCCTGAGAAAAGGCAGAAAGAGTGTTTTATGGTCTCACTGTCTAACCCTACATTTTCCTAGTGTGACATCACACATGCTAAAATGGTAAAATAATGATAGAATGCTGGTTCCGTATGGGTGAAGTATTCCTTTAAAGCTCCCATATTATACACTTTTCGGTTCTATTATACACCATATTATATGGTCTTAGTGGTCCCTAATACGTTTTTCTTTAATTGTTTGCTGAAAAAAACTTTCAGATAATTTATTATACTATGCTGATGTTCAGCTAATCTCACAATGGCCTATTTTTAAAAAAAGAGTTGCAGGTCCCCTCGTAAATATACAATCTTTGAGCTCCCCCCGCCCCCTGTCCGGAAGCGAAGCCAGATACGCCTCGCCCTCTGTCTGTCAGGGCCGTGGACCAATAAGAAAAAGGGGTGTGGGCTGCACAGTGGAAGCTTCTGGCTTTACGGTTTGTGAGGTCAGAAAAGGGGATAATTCTGACTGGAGTGTTTTTGGGGGGAGGGGTGGGGGTTTCAGAAAAGGGGAGAGTGAGAAAAGGAGAGATGGTTATTTTTTTTTTATATTTTGGCAGTCTCTAGGCACACCGTGGACGCATGGATATGTTGGAACACATTTAAAAAGTGCATTTAGCATAATATGGGACCTTTAATGTAACATTCCCATGTGCTATTCTCTGGGGTCAAAGATGCACAGATTGATATATTGCACATTTTTCTGATCCCTTCAAATTTAATCGAATCAAATAAAAACATTTAAGAAGAGGACAGAAGTCCACTTCATGAGAGGCCTCTAAGTGATCCTGACAAATATATTTTTATGGGAAAGGCAGAGAGAGAGAGACAGAGAGAGAAAGAGAGAGTGAGAGAGAGACACACACAGAGGGAGAGAGAGAGAGCAAGAGTGATGGAGAGAGAGAGAGAGAGACAGAGTGAGAGAGAGAGAGACAGAGAGAGAGAGACAGAAAGTGAGAGAGAGACACACACAGAGGGAGAGAGAGAGAGAGCAAGAGTGATGGAGAGAGAGTGAGAGTGAGAGTGAGAGTGAGAGTGAGAGAGACAGAGAAAGAGACATAGAATAGACAGAGACAGGAGAGAGAGAGAGTGAATACTGCTGTTTGGCGCCAACTTTAACTTTTTACATCTCCAAAATTTGGTCTGGTGATTCTGTGTCCAAACGCGACATGTCAGCTTATTAATCCTGTTCCGCTGCCACAGGGTCGGACACTCAACTGTCACAATGACATTTTACGACAAAACCACAGGAAACGTCTGGTATTGTAATCTCACACACACACACACTCACACACACTCAACACACACACACACATTGACTATGACTTTGACAAACTGTATCTCTCTATACCCTGATTCCATTGTATTATCATCTTGTATGTTCACTTGTGTTTTTTATGTGTTTTATTTGCAGCATAACAAATTGCCCAACGTGAACATGAATAAATTTGAAGCTGAAGTCATGAAAGACCCTTTCATACTGTTTATAGTCTCTGGTGGGGACTGTATTTTCCCTATAAATCAAACGCTCCTCCGTGGCTGAAAAATCCAGCGGGTCTGTTTTTATGTCCATCAGGAAAACCACAGAAAAAGAAAAGAGCGATCCAGTTGGCAAATCACAGTTTAAAACTTATTGCAGGTCTCCCTTGCAAAAAAGTATTCGGTCTCAATGGGATATAACTGTATAAATAAAGGTTTTAAAAAAAACTTCCCTGCTATTTAGTTTTGGTAGAATAATATCAAGGATGTCGCAATACATGTGGTCAGATGCAGCATGCTTAAAAATACCCATGTGCCTACTAACTTCCGATTGGGATTTTTAGTGTGGAATACAGCAGCGTTTTTGGGTGATTCTGACCCACAATCCAGTGTGCATCAGAAGCAATGTACATCGACTGAGCCTCCGAGTGAAAGCAATCAGCGATGAGACGGATATAAAGCAAGAGGCAAGTTCAAGGCGCAATGTTATGGTGAAATACATAAGTAAGAGTATGTCCAATTGCGTGCCTACTAGATACATTTTATGATCAGCTGTAGTATGTAGAATGGAAGAAAGAAAGTAAAATGTATTCGATTATGTTTTACTCACATTCTCCGAAGTTTCTTGTAGGAGGTGAAGGCCCCGGAGGAACCGACTTGATCCCGTTCTGTTCCAAACGACTGCAGAGAGAGAGAGACACAGAGAGAGAGAGAGAGAGAGGAGAGAGAGAGAGAGAGAGAGAGAGAGAGAGAGAGAGAGAGAGAGAGAGAGAGAGAGGAGGGAGAGAGAGAGGAAGAGGAGAGGAGAGGAGAGAGGGAGAGAGAGAGAGGAGGAGAGAGGGAGAAGAGAGAGAGAGAGAGAGAGAGAGAGAGGGAGAGAGAGAGAGAGAGGGAGAGAGAGGAGAGAGGAGAGAGAGAGAGAGAGAGAGAGAGAGAGACAAGAGAGAGAGAGAAAAGAGAGAGAGAACGAGAGAGAGAGAGAGACAGAGAGAGAGAGAGAGAGAGAGAGAGAGACAGAGAGAGAGAGGAAATTAAAGATTCAAAGTGTGTATTGTCATATGCACAGTAAGAAACATGTTCTCAGTCATACAATGAAATTCTTCCTTTCTTTTCCACAGACTGAATGTCAAGAAAGAAACGTGAAAATATGCAATATACAAGTAAAATAGAAAAAAAGCAGCAACAATACAGAATATACAATTTACAAGGCAAATAGAAAGAGCAGCAACTAGGTAAAACAACAATTAAAAACATGTTGTAGTAAAATTCTGCTTTTATACTTTGCCTTTAAACATGTTCTCTAAGTTTGTGTTTATTGAGTGCACCAATCGGACTACTGCAAATTCCTTGTATGTGTGATGTAGTACCTGGCAGCAGTAAACATGTTTTTTTCTATTTTTTTTTTAAAAATTATTTTTGGGCATTTTCAAGCTTTATTGGATAGTACAGAGTTGAAATGGGGAGACAGAGAGAGAGAGAGAGAGAGAGAGAAGAGAGAGAGAGAGAGAGACCCGTGGACCTGCAGTAAAGGTCCACGGGTCGGACTTGAACCCGCGACCACTGCAACGAAGGTCAGAGCGAACATGGTACACACTCTATCCACTACACCACCGGAGCGCCGCGAACATGTAATTTTGTTCAGGTGTACTCACATCTCAGTCATGGCCTCGGGCAGGTGTGCAGGTATAGCGGTGAGGCCCCTCCCTCTACAGTCCACTATGTTGTTGCTACAGGAACACATGGGAGGACAGGAGCCCGACGCCAGGCTGCACGGCTGAACAAACGCACTGCCGCCGTTGCCTTTAAACAAACAAGACGTTTAAAAAAAAATAGTTACAACTAAGTGATTGATGCTGATTATTATAAAAGGCCAAAAATGGGTCTATCTCTAGACACACCACTCCATCTACGTCGCCCACACTCTTGTTTACTTTATTTTAAGCTTTTTTAACATAAAACAAAGACACACACACACAATACACTCACACAACAATAACAACACAACAAAAACGGAAGACAAAAAATAAAATTAAAACAAGACAAAAAAAATATTACATAGCTTGAAGGTAGTCGTCCACACTTTTGACCCAAGTGTGTAATTTTTGTTTCCTTATTATTATTTTTTTTAAATACAATTCACAAGACAGAGACATAACATAAACACACATACACATACAAACATACATGAAAGTGTGTGGAGGAGACAGTGGTTGCGTTCCGAATCGCATACTCTTTCTTTTTTCTATTCTACATACTACATCTGACGATAAAAATAATCTAGTTAGGATGCAGTAGGCATACTATTGGGACATACTTTTCTCTCTTATTTCTTCATAACATCGCGCCTTGATCTTGCCTCTCGCTTTTATATCCGTCTCATCCCCGGTTTGTTTTCATATGGAGGCTTCGTCGATGTTACGTCACTTCACGTGCGCACTGGATTGTGGGTCAGAATTGCCCAAATAGGATGCACTTTTCAACACTAACAATCTTGGCCGCATGAAGTAGGACATCCGGGTACTTCTAACCATCCTAAATCTGGCCACAAGAATCGGGACATCCTAAATCTTTTTTCTACATACTATATAGTAGAAAGTATGCGATTCGGAACGCAACCAGTGTGTAGTGTGGTACCTGAGCAGGCGAAGTCGCTCTTGCGCAGCTCAGCGAGGTTGAGCCCCCTCAGGCTGGGAGGGGAACTGCACTGAGTGTACAGACCTAACGCCGTGCGCTGACGTAACCACGGAGACAACCAGGCCAGGTGGCAGTCGCAGCGCAGGGAGTTAGAGTGCAGACGACTGGGACAGAAGAGAAGACACACGGGAGGTTAGATGTTAAAGGAAGGATGACATTCAATTCAATCCCTACACCTTTATTTATACCTGCCCAGGGACTACAGGTGGAACATAGCAATGTGCTAAGACCAAGTTTTTTTGTCGAAAATGTTACCGCTTTGGGTATGGATGGGTGGGAGGGGGGATTGTTCTTGCATGTGTGAATATCTCTGGGTGTGTCTTAAGCAGTTTGAGTTACATTTGCTTGTATGAAAAGTGCTATATGAATAAAGTTTGATAGATAGATAGATAGATAGATAGATAGATAGATAGATAGATAGATAGATAGATAGATAGATAGATAGATAGATAGATAGATAGATAGATAGATAGATAGATAGATAGATAGATAGATAGATAGATAGATAGATAGATAGATAGATAGATAGATAGATAGATAGATAGATAGATAGATAGATAGATAGATAGATAGATAGATAGATAGATTGAATGTTGCATTATGGGTAACGTAGTGCATTGGAGCAGAAGGACTCACAAGGTGCGGAGCTTCGGCATGTGGTTGAAACTGGAGACTGGAATACTAGTGATGTTGTTGTTGTTCAGCGTACTGGGAGAAAGAGGGACACATAGAAAAATCATTCAGAATGAATTCATTAAAATTATTTATTACAAACCATTCAAAGTCTATCAGATAAGAGGCTAACAGTTTATTTCGTAGGCCTTGTAGGTTGAAATTGAATGAGCTAGAGACGCATCATGTCAACATCATTTTTTTTTTCAGTTATAAAGTGATTTTTGAAGGATACTCACAGGACTTCCAGAGATCTCAGAGCTCTGAAGGCTCCCTCCTCTATGCAGCTGATGTGGTTCTTATCCAACTGACTGGTGAGAGAGGAACATGATAATACATGGTTAAGTCAATTAGTTTCTATCCGTACTAACTGGATACATACTCTACAACTAAAGATATTTTATTTTTATATATATTTTTATATTTTGAATAGTTTTCTTCTTTAATCCCCTATTTTCTTTCTCTGCTTTGTATGTGTGCGTGTGGTGTGTGTGTGTGTGTGTGTGTGTGTGTGTGTTGTGTGTTGTGTGTGTGTTGTGTGTGTGTGTGTGTGTGTGTGTGTTGTGTGTTGTGTGTGTGGTTTCTGGCTTAAGTGACTTTCATGGTATCCACAATTGTAAAAAGCTGATTTTTGGGTCAGTAGTTTATGTTTGGGTTTGGGATAGGTTTAGGCAAGTGTGTATGTGTGTCTGTGTGTGTATACTTTAACACACAGGTTTTTGATGTCCGTGGCTCCCCTGAAGGCTCTCCTTGGGATGGCCTGGATGAAGTTCTCACTCAGGTCCCTGGAAAAACAAAGAAACAGACAGAAAGTTGTTGTAGAGAGACACTGATTTTGTGTGAAGTTGTCTGTATTTCAGGTTTGTACATTCAATAGCAAGCAACAATCCCTGCGAACCGACCACACCACTCTGTCCTATTTGAAATTTAAATTTGAAACGCAATGCAGTTCATAGCCTAAACATTCTAGATTTGGGACGCAAAATGAATTGTGTTATTTTTTTTCTTCATTATTCAATGATGATTTTGCAATATTGTGTTATAATATAGCCATTGCCATTAAAGCACCCTGATTATAAGAAAGCCTTCATATGTTAAAGTCAGACTACTGAAAATATATACAGCCCCAGAAAAAATTAAGAGACCAGTCTGGATTTTTCTTAAATCTTCATCTCTACATAACTTATTGAAAATGCTCTTAATGACAAAACATCTATTGGAATTTGGTAGAAATGTTGTCAGTAGTTTATATTAAAAAAAACAAATGTTCATCCTACTAAAACATATGCCTATAAATAGTAAAAGGAGAGACACTGAACATTTGGAGTGGTCTCTTACATTTTTCCAGAGCTGTATATTTTAAATAAAACATTGAAACTGTATATGAATGAATAGCATTGTATATATGCATTTTTAAATTGTAGTATATCTAGTCATCCAGTTGTGTATTGTGTATAACACACTGGGTCACCCACTTCCAGTCTGATACGCACCATTACCCGCTAGCTTCCTACCAATCTAAACAGCCATTCATCTTTATCTAATGTAGATCTTTAGGGGGAGGGGAGAGGGGGTCAGCATGTGTGTACAACAACAACTATAATGTATAAACAAGGTTTGTCACATGGGTTTATTTGAACATCAAGCAGTGGGGGCTATAACAAGCTGTAACGGAAAACAATACATGGATGTTAAAATAGCAACAACAAGAACTGAATCCAACAGATAAAAAGCAGAACTATAAGAGAGATAAAAGTGTGTGTGTGTGTGTGTGTGTGTGTGTGTGTGTGTGTGTGTGTGTGTGTGTGTGTGTGTGTGTGTGTGTGTGGTGTGTGTGTGTGTGTGTGTGGTGTGTGTGTGTGTGTGTTGTGTGTGTGTGTGTGTGTGTGTGTGTGTGTGTGTGTGTGTGTGTGTGTGGCTTCCCTGCAGGACCTCAGACACACTCCATTAAACGTCAGGGTCAAACCAGAGAGGGCTGACAGCAGAGGGAACACCCACTTACCACACACACACACACACACACACACACACACACACACACACACCACACACACACAGATATAATATATGTGCTGTCCCCATCCTGCCTCAACGCAGGTACAAATTCATCCAACAGAATGTAGTGCTGAGCTTGACTCTGTTTTTTTCTGTGTTTTTCACGATGAGTATTTTCCCTGCAGAATATGACAGTCAGGAAACCATTAAAGTAGTAACGTGCCTGTAGAATCACTTAGTGGGCGATGTGTTCAGAGGCAGATATTGTGTTACTGCTCATGTGTGATGAAATGAACTGTATTTTCCTTGACCTGCTGTTATTGCATATCAGTGATTCTTGAGAACCGGGACAAAAGGCTCGTCTTGCATTATGTAACTGCTGTTATCTTTAAAAATTAAAATATTTAAAATTGGAGATGTTATTAGGGAAAAAAGCCCATTTTGATAAAAGGATAAAAGCTGGGAGGTTGTATCAAAGCGTAGCTCAGTAGCGTAGTATACGTTGGATACATACATGTCATTTATTTGCCTAAACATAGGGTTTGTTCTTTTTCAACATTGCACCCTGTTTTGTCCCACTTCTCAAGAATCACTTATATACTAAAGCCCAGTTCACACCAAAGCAACTCAACACGCATAGAAACAAAACGAAATTGCTTGACATTTTTGCAACCCAAGCCGCAACGCCCAAATCACGAACATTCTGAAACGCAGCAGTTAGCTGATGATGCTGTATGGCCTACTGACACAAGGAACGCAACACATCCATTGTATCTAAGTGCAATACAATTGGAGGAAACAAAGCCGTGCAACATGTTTCATTTTAAGCGATTTAAGAATAGCAAAGTGTGTGTATATTTTTTGAGCCACCCGACCCAGTTTTATTTACACAGTACTTTAGGGAGTAAGTCAGCCGCCATAGCCAAACCGTGTCCAATCAATCTGCTCTCAGTTCAGTGTCTGTTACAGCTCTGATTCTGTCCACGTTTCAGCGCTACACCAGAGGAAGACCCATGGAGAGGTCAATGGTTTGAAGTAGCAGGACAGCCAGGAATAAAATACATCGCAAAAAAAAAGTCAAAAACAAGATTTGAGAAAAATTCAACTAAACTTGACACTGAATGAGGGGATTTTGATGGAACAATAAAACTTGAGTTATAACTGTGTTTTGAAGCCAAAGCTGAGCCGCGTCTGAGGCATGAAAGAAGTGAAGAGGGGATGAGAGATATACACAGTGATAGGAGAGAGAGAAAGAGGACAAACGGATGGATAGACAGATGAGGCAGATAAAGAAAAAAAAAAGCAATAAAAGGGTAAAAAAAAAAGAAAAACAAAGAATGAACAGAGCAAGTTGAGGGGAGAATGTCTTCTGGAAATTAAGATAAGGAAAAAGATGTATGTTATATTTAAATCCCATCCCAATAACTGTCTTGATACGACATGATCCAAATGTATCATTCGACTTATTTGAAAGTTGTTGTAGGGAGGGACGGATGCAGAGAGAGAGAGAGAGAGGGGTGAGAGAGAGGGGTGAGAGGGAGAGAGAGAGAGAGAGCGAGAAGGAGAGAGAGGGAGAGAGAGAGAGAGAGAGAGAGAGAGAGAGAGAGGAGAGAGAGAGAGAGAGAGAGAGAGAGAGAGAGAGAAGGAGAGAGAGAGAGAGAGAGAGAGAGAGAGAGGGAGAGATGGAGAGAGAGAAGGAGAGAGAGGGAGAGAGAGAGAGAGAGAGAGAGAAGGAGAGAGAGAGGGAGAGATGGAGAGAGAGAGAGAGACGCCAATGTGACAGTTAAAGGCTTGATGGAAACAGACAAACTAGACGAGGTCAAGTTGTGCACACTCTTTTCCTGCTTCTTTTCAGAGGTCAGCTCAATGCCAGGGAACCAAACGTAGATTAAGTACCGGTCGGGAATCACAGGATGCTTCTGTCTGCCTGCCGTGAACCGTTACGTCTGAGTTGGTGGGGGATTTGGACCCACACACACACACACACACACACACACACACACACACACAACACACACACACACACACACACACACACACACACACACACACACACACACACACACACACAACCCAAACACCACACACACAATATTAAAGATGCTTTCTCATCAGGTTGTCAAGATATCCGTTTCCAGGACACCGGGAGAGGATATGATGTTTACTGGAGGGAAACACAGACTGGTCACAGCTGGACCTGTGTGTGTGTGTGTGTGTGTTGTGTGTGTGTGTGTGTGTGTGTGTGTGTGTGTGTGTGTGTGTGTGTGTGTGTGTGTGTGTGTGTGTGTGTGTGTGTGTGTGTGTGTGTGTGTGTGTGTGTGTGTGTGTGTGTGTGTGTGTGTGTGTGTGTGTGTGTGTGTGTGTGTGTGTGGACAGTAGGTAGTCTCTTAATATTTGCTCTCTCTCCCACTGTCTGCTCTATTCATGTTCTGATCCGTTGGGTCATCTCTTGTGTGTGTGTGTGTGTGTGTGTGTGTGTGTGTCCTCCCTCCCTCCCTCCCTCCCTCTTCCCTCTCTCCTCTTCATCCTCTCATTGTCCATCCATCTCTTCCTCCCTCCCTCCTTCC
>CM047506.1:30797130-30802130 GCA_026122265.1 Ammodytes dubius
TGAAAGGAAGTACGATGGTCTGGTAGGACCAGGCTAAATGAAGTACGATGGTCTGGTAGGACCAGGCTAAATGAAGTACGATGGTCTGGTAGGACCAGGCGATGATTGAACTGCAGTTTGTGCAAAACGTGCCAATTTAAAATGACAGAGGGAGACGCAACAACTTTCGACTTTGTTCCACATTTAAATTCCACAATTTGTATTACACTTCGGACCTGTCAATCAAATCTCTTAACACAACACACTTGCGATGCCCCAATGCAGAACAAGTAATCAGGCCAACAATAAAAGTGTGTGTAGTAAGGAGGAGGATAGGGTTCAGATGTTCGGTTAGATAGATAGATAGATAGATAGATAGATAGATAGATAGATAGATAGATAGATAGATAGATAGATAGATAGATAGATAGATAGATAGATAGATAGATAGATAGATAGATAGATAGATAGATAGATAGATAGATAGATAGATAGATAGATAGATAGATAGATAGATAGATAGATAGATAGATAGATAGATAGATAGATAGATAGATAGATACTTTATTGATCCCGAAGGAATTTGTGACTACTCACAGTCGAGACAGGGCTTCATTCTTCTGAAACAGCAGCTCGGGGAGTTGGCTGAGACGGTTCTTGTTGAGGCGACTGGATTGGACAAAGGCAAAAACACGTTGGATTTAAAAAAAGACTTGCAGTGAACATCTTATAATGCAACCAGTTCAGTGCAAATGGTGAAAAAGTAATGTCAACTCAAGTCAAGTCAACTTTAATGTCAATTTCTGTAATATGTGCCAGTACAGAGGAATCAAAAAATACGTTTATCTCCGACCCACGATGTAATAAGTACAGAAGGAAAACATTTAAAAAAGTTATATTTAGGCCTATAATAGACGACTAATAATAATAATTCCAAACCAAACAGTATGAAAAAAGTTAATAAATTGAAATGTGCAATATGAAGAACATTATTTAAAATACTGTATGTGCAATTTGCAGTAAACAAGTAAAGAAGTGTAGAATTTAGGGCATAATAGTATGCAGACTTTATACTGTTACTGTATATACTGTAAATTATTCTATATGAATGTGTGTGTATGTGTGTTCTCACAGTCTCTCCAGCTCCTTCAGCTCATCCAGCGCCCCTCTCTCCACCAGACTGATCTGGTTCTCCATCAGGTGACTGCAACAAGAAGACACAGAAGTACATACATTAAGAAAATATTAAAACAAACATTTATGGGGGCGCCCTTAGCTCAGTTGGTAGGGCGTCCCCCCCATGGGCCTCGGCCAGCAGCGGACCCGGGTTCGATTCCAGCCCGCGGCCGTCCTCTGCATGTCACTCCCCTCTCTGCCCCATTTCAACTCTGTCTCTACACTATCAATAAAGCATAAAAAATGCCCAAAAAATATCTTAAAAAAAAAAAAAAAAAAAAAAAAAAAAAAACATTTAGCATATACATATCCAATTTTATATAGGGGAGAGTGGCCTAAGTTGTGCAACTTTTCACTCAAAGTGACTTTAAAGTGAGGCCTTGACAGTAAAGTCTCCAACTCAAATATGTTCATATATTTCAGGGTGTTGTGCATCCCTGGCAATAAAACTTTGGATCTGGAATAAACTGTTGAAGAAATATAGCTTTCAGAAAAAAAGTTGTCTTGATGCACAATTTGCCCCCGGTGTGGTGTAAGTTGTGCGGTTGGAGAGAATACCATGGGGTGAATTGTGCCATTGATATATATCTCATAAACTGTAATGCAAGACAAATCCATTAGACAATCACTTATTTAAGGTGTATTTAAAGTAAATAAAGTAAATAGTTGACAAAGATTGAAGGACAATTTTCTTAAACAAGGCCTAGCAGATCTAATGGTTTTACCTGCAAAGCTCACAATGACAAAGTCACCATCATCATCTTTCTGGCCATCTGAACTCTCATCAGTGGTGTCGTTAAGTGGAATTGAGATGTCACTCTCTTCTGAGCTACTTTAGACAATCACTTTCTTTTGGTGACCAGCGTATACAGCCATGCCACTGGCACAACTCTCAGAAATGTACTTTGCACTAGTTGCTCCGTGCTTGTGGAACCAACTGCCACCTGACAAATATGATTCCCCTAGATTTCTGCCTTTAAATCAAGGCTCAAAACCCATATGTACACCCTGGTGTTTCCTCCCCATTAACTATCTTACCTCTGCACTACTATCTGTGTTTATGTGGATGTATGGGCTTTACGTCTTTTATTTTGGTTATTGTTATTTTACCTTCATTGTTTACCTACTGAATGCACTATGTACAGCACTTTGGACAGTGCAAACTGTCATAAATGTGCTTTTATAAATACATTTTACTTACTTACTTACTTATAACTCACCCAGGCCCTTTGGCACAAATCACCCCAATCCCAGAAATTTGGATAATAAGCATGATGCAGCAATTTAGGGCTGACATCATGCTAACTGTATAGACTCAAAATGTAGCATACCAAAGCACTAAAACATGTGTCAAATGTTTTCAAACTTGTCTATAATTGTTCAGACACAATAATCAAAAAACCTTGATCATGGAAATTTTACTTTGAAAGGCAAAACACAGTTTTTTTAGCTTAAATGTGCTTATATATTATTCCTTGTGTCTCCCTTCTTTACAGGATAAGTCAAATGGATGGCTCTTCTTAAATATGTGGTCACATTTCCAATTTCTTCCACGGTTTTCTAGAAACAAGGGGTGGCACAACTTCCAAAATGCACAACTTAGGCCACTCTCCCCTACATCCCCATACAAAATTAAGAGACCGGTCTGGATCTCTACATTACTTATTACAAACATATGCCTCAAAAGAGTAAAACAAGAGCCACTGAATATTTGGAGTGGTCTCTTATTTTTTTCCAGAGCTGTACATATCTCCATTTTAAATCAGAAACGTGTTCAAGTATATACTGTATATTGTTTATTCTTTGAGCACTATTGGGTATATAAGCATACAACATCATTATTTATTATTATTTAATTTATTATATTATTAATACAATTATTGATTTTTTAATATTAATAAAAGTGATATGACGATGGTGAAAAAGATACAACTTTGATGTAATGACAAAGGAAACATAGGGTGTTCCGATCTGCCAGCCAAATGACACACACATCATTTCTCTCACTGGCTGTGTTCGAAAAGTCCTCCCTCCTACATACTCAACATGTATATACTACATATCGTCTACTTAACGATCGATTGTGTATGCGAGGTTCGTCGGCCCGTTTACACTGAAGTATACAGGAGCAATAAAGAATTAAAAAAAAAACTTCCATGTCGTTTGAAAAGACGCATTGCATTGTGGGGCGGTTGAGTAGGGAAAGTATCCTATCGATCCATACACAAAATGTCCCCGGAAGTTAGTATTCATCCGGGCATTTCTTGCCTACACAAACTCGCATACACAACCGTCACATACTCAAATTGACGTAAGAAAGAGTATGTGTAGGACGTTAGTATGGCTTTTCGAACACAGCCACGGTTGTTGATAGAAGAATTTGAAACAACGCAGCCAATGGTGTAACACTCAATCCCCTCCTGACAGCAACGTGCCCCGGGCACCCCAGTGTTCCGCTAATCGGTTTAGAGGAGACCTCAGGAGATGTTATTAGTTCCTGACATGTCGTTACACACACACACGCACACACACACACACACACACACACACACACACACCTACACACACACACACACACACACACACACACACACACACACACACACACACACACACACACACACACACACACACACAGGAAACCAAGCAGCCACTCTCCCACAGGGCACCGTGTGTTTCCAGGTCAAAAGGTCACGGATAATAAACCCCTCCCTGTTGTAAATCCTGACTGACATTGACACCCCATCGAGCACCTTTGGGTGGCTCCTGTGTCACCGCTGAAGCTAAGGCAGCGTTCTAACCCTCTGGCTTTCCAAGGCACCATCAGCCATCATTCACCACATTCCAACCCAAGCCCAAGACGAGTGAAGAAATGTGGGAAAGAATCTCATCTGAAGACATACAAAGCTTTTCGCCCTGAGAACAAATATTCTTCTGACAGCTAAAGGAGAAAGTTAGGGCTCCGTTGAAATATTAGTTTGAACCCAAAAACCAGCAGAAATAAAGAGGTTGGGTTATGGAAAAAGACTAAACTTGTTTGAAGGTGCCAAGAGGAACTTTTAAATATTTCTGAAATAGTCAAATTTTTCCTCTGATTATCATAAATTATATGTAACAGCAAACAAGACCAACAGTGCAAAGAATGCTGTTTTTATATAGTTTTTCTTTATAACTTTGTCATGGGTACGCTCACCCAGGAACAACAGCTGGCGTAGTAAAAACACTACCTCTTTTGTCCAAAGGGGGCGCAAGAATGAACACAAACTGAAAGTTCCTCTGAGCACCTTTAAAGTATTCTTGGATTTTACTGATAAAGAAAGTTCAGTGGATGGACTTGGTAGTAAACGCTCAACTCTGGACAAAATTAAGAGACGAATGAACAGGGTGTCTGGTTTTGGTGTTTGAGTAAAATGAAAATGTTTTGCTTTATTTTATAGACTACTGACAACATTTCTCCCAAATTCTAAATATAAATATTATTATCTATAGAGAATTTCCCTAAATGTATGCAGAAATGCAATTTAAGTACAATTTGAAGTGGTCTTTTATTTTTTCCAGAGCAGCGGATATAAACGTGTACATGTAATAATGATTGATAGGATTTTTATAGCGTGGGCGGCAGTGGTGAAGTGTGTGTAGGGCGGTCGTCCACTGGGTTACAGGGTCGGAGGTTCGATCCCCAATCTACCAACCACATGTCGAAGTGTCCCTGGGCAAAGAGACACTGAACCCTAAATTGCTCCCGAAGGTTCAGAGAGCGCCTTGCATGGCAGCTACTGCCATCGGTGTATGAGTGTGTGTGTGAATGGGTGAATGTGGTAAAAAATGTAAAGCGCTTTGGGGCT
>CM047506.1:30807130-30934630 GCA_026122265.1 Ammodytes dubius
TCCGTAGTTTGTTTGCTCAACATTCAGTCCAGACAAATCTCACTCTGCAACTCTAGTGGGAGTGGAATGCCCCTGTGTGTGTGTGTGTGTGTGTGTGTGTGTGTGTGTGTGTGTGTGTGTGTGTGTGTGTGTGTGTGTGTGTGTGTGTGTGTGTGTGTGATCCCGGTCTCTCAATGTCTAGTGGAAAACCAATATTAAAATGCCCAGTGTTCTCACCAAGTCAAACAAACCCAAGTAAAGCACACATATTCTACTAAAACACCACGGTAACTAGCTCCAAACGCTATAGTTCCCACAAACCCTTGTAATACCTATTGAAAGCAACTCTGTGTGTAACCCTGGGATTGGTTTTTCTTTCTTTGTTTGGTCATATGAGAATAGAGCAATCAGTGCAAGATGTTACCGAACGGGAGATTTCTCTTTATACCAACCGACCCCCATAGACTGAAGGCTTTATTTAAACCAATATCCCAGACAGACAGACACCCAGCAAATACTAGCTTCCAAGTCAAGTGTATACAGTGTGAATGTCGATAGTTAGCCTGCTGCTATCGGTGTATGAATGTGTGTGTAAATGGTAATGTGTAAATGGGAACAGGTCTCCCTTGCAAAAGAGTCTCCGGTCTCAATGGGATTTACCTGTATATAGTAAAGAAAAGGTCCACACCAAGGAAGCCAGGTATTTTGCCCTCTAACCACTACACCATCCCTGGCACTAGAAAAATCCCTTTTGTGCACTGTGTGTGTGTGTGTCCTTTTTAATGCCCCATTTGTGTTTTATGTGGTGGTCTGAAAACTGTGTGTGTGTGTGTAATGGAAGCCCTGCACCTTTAAAACTGCAATACAAATTTACCTACAGTTACTTTTCTATGTAGTTTATGCTATGTCATTTTCATATGTTTTTAATGATATTTATTAGTTGTTGTTCTTCAGCATGACAATTTTATCTTGTTTTAAACTGTAAAATAACAACTGTACCTCTACGGGTAGTGTAGCAATAAAGCAACCTGAACCTGAATGCCTGTTAACAGCTCCTCCCTCCCTCCATGTTTGTTTTGCCTTCTCTCCCTTCTCATAAACCCATCTTACTCCCCAGATGCAGCACAGTGGATGTTACCATTATTACCTCCCACACACACACACACACACACACACACACACACACACACAGATATAAACACACACACACACACACACACACACACACACACACACACACACACACACGTTAAGGCCTAATGACACTTAATTATCGGCCCGTCTCCCACTGAGGGGCTTCGGGGGAAATGGAAAGATGATTAAAAGAGATAGAGAAAGAGACACAGGGAGAAGCCGAGGTGGCAGTCATTGGTAATAAAACTGAGAAATTAGGTACTCTAGGCGTTAGTGTGTATGTGTGTGTGTGTGTGTGTGTGTGTGTGTGTGTTGTGTGTGTGTGTGTGTGTGTGTGTGTGTGTGTGTGTGTGTGTGTGTGTGTGTGTGTGTGTGTGTGTGTGTGTGTGTGTGTGTGTGTGTGTGTGTGTGTGTGTGTATGTTGGTGTGTGAGAGAGAGAAAGAGAGACACAGGGAGGGATGTAATGAAACATAACTGAATCATCCAGCTATACTGAAAGAAAATAACTAACTTTAAAATTGACAGTGACAGTAAAGAAATGTGTTATATAGTTTTATTATGGTAGCCTATTATAACTGTTTTTAAGTTTGAAAAATGCTCACATGTCACTTATACAGTGGTCTCATCACCAGTCAGGCCCACAGTTGTTTACAGTCATTCTCAATTACAACAAAGAGTTATGGAGCTCGATGTGATATGTTCCTATACTTTGGGTTTACACTTCACAAAGATGCTACAGTGGATACAAAATGGAGTAGAATTTGTTTTGTGAGTCCTTCACTGAGTAAATTAACAGAGAAATTATAACCATATTATTATTATTTTTTTTTTTTTTTTTAAGATTTTTTGGGGGCATTTTTAAGATGTATTTGATGGGACAGAGTTGAAATGGGGAAACAGAGAGGGAGGGGGGATGACCTGCAGTAAAGTTCCACGTCTCGGATTTAAACCCGCGACCACTGCAATGAGGCCTATATGCCAATATGGTACACGCTCTATCCACTACTACGCCACCGGAGTGCCCGAATATGAACATTTTATTAACACATTCTATTGTGAACATGCAGGCAGGACAATTCTCCGTTTGTATTAATCTCTTTGTAGGGGCCTATCTCCCCTTTGGGAACGTACTGTTTGTTCCTTTTTTTCCACCAATGCAATATAGCTAAGATTAGGTCATTTGTGTTCATGACTGATGTGATCCTACATCACACCTTTATTTCTTCTTTGCTTGATTATTGTAATGTTTTGCTGTCTGGACTGCCACGTACAACTTCTAGAAGTGTATGTGTGTGTGTGTGTGTGTGTGTGTGTGTGTGTGTGTGTGTGTGTGTGTGTGTGTGTGTGTGTGTGTGTGTGCGTGTGTGTGTGTGCGTGTGTGTGTGTGTGGCACCTTGGTTGTTGGGCGCTAATGCTAATCCTCCTCACACTCAATTAGTTGCCTCACTGGCAGCTAATCATATTGGCGCACACACACACACACACACACACACACACACACACACACACACACACACGCAAAAATGATTTAAACACACACATAAATGTGTAGATTGATTAATATTTTTCTCAATGAATCGTGCACAATTTATCTAATGATGCGTGGAAGAAGAGAAAAGGCAGACACACAGTCTGAAAGTGTGTTTTTTCTACTGTATTTGCAACGTGTGTGTGTGTGTGTGTGTGTGTGTGTGTGTGTGTGTGTGTGTGTGTGTGTGTGTGTGTGTGTGTGTGTGTGTGTGTGTGTGTGTGTGTGTGACTGCTTTATGTAGTATGCTGCTGTTTCAGCTGTTTATGTTTCAATTGCGGGTTATCCGGGAATTCTGCACTGTTGCCACACTACATACACACTATACATACACACTATACAGAAAGACACACTATACATACACACTACACACATATACAGACACACTATACAGACACACTATACATAACACTATACACACTATACAGACACACTATACATACACACTATACACACTATACACACTATACATACACACTATACAGACACACTATACAGACACACTATACATACACACTCTACACACTATACAGACACACTATACACACTATACAGACACACTATACATACACACTACACACTATACACTATACAGACACACTATACACACTCTACACACTATACATACACACTATATAAATAAACATAGCGTCTGTCCGCATCTATGACGATCGATCGTAAAGACGAAAACATATCTTTGTCTACTGCAGAGTAATTTGACCCGAGTGTGAACGCTGATTGCACACATTCACACTGCAAATAAAAGCTGGATGTTAGTGGGTTTAAGCAGGTTTTTCGGCCTGTGTGAAAGAGACTATACGTGGCTGTTTAAAGACGTCCTCCTCGGGGGCGCCCTTAGCTCAGTTGGTAGGGCGTCCCCCCATGGGCCTCGGCCAGCAGCGGACCCGGGTTCGATTCCAGCCCGCGGTCATTCTCTGCATGTCACTCCCCTCTCTGCCCCATTTCAACTCTGTCTCTACACTATCAATAAAGCGTAAAAATGCCCAAAAAATATCTTAAAAAAAAAAAAAAAAAAAGAGACGTCCTCCTCCTGATTTTGTGTTGGGTTCATTGGGGTCATCTCCGCTCTATATGAAGAAGCTTTCGTTCTCATAATTGCGACGTCCTGGCCATTTTAAAAGGGTATTTAGAGTACACACTTTATATTACTACATCATATTCTGAGCTGAGGACATTATATACAGTCGACTACAGTATAGTCCCATAGCAACGATCCTGTGAAGTATAAAGTTAACACTTCCTAAATAAGTCCATTTCTTTCTCTAATACCAGGGCATACACACATGAACATATCTTCACACATATCCTCTCTCTCTCTCTCTCTCTCTCTCTCTCCCACACACACACACACACACACACACACACACACACACACACACACACACACACACACACACACACACACACACACACACACACACACACACACACACACACACACACACACACACACACACACACACACACACACACACACACTTTCCTCATTTCCCGGCTCAAATAACTATGCTCATCGGGGGCCCAAAGGGACATCCATTTTTCAGCGTTACCATGACAATGTAACGAAGAAAGGGTGTTTAGTTTGACTGGTGCAGTCACCTTGATAAATGACCCTCTTATTGCAGCCTGTCTCCCGGGGAATACTGTACACACACACACACACACACACACACACACACACACACACACACACACACACACACACACACACACACACACACACAGAGACACACACACACACACACAGAGACACACACACACACACACACACACACACACACACACACAGACACACACCTCTATCTCCCCCAGTGGCTAGCTGTCCAGCTGACACTCGGATCACTTTACATGCTAATTGGGCGACAAGCCGTTTAACAAATAGCTTTTTAATGAGTTGGTTCTCTCCATGCGGGCCGGGCCGGTCTGCCTATAGGAGGTCAAAGGGTTACCCTGGTCCTGTTAACATGCAAGGAGGATCCGCTCTTTGGTCATTCTCTGCTCTAGGTCATATTTAAAGGGTCAGTTCACAAAGAAATCACTAAAAAATACATATAAACGCTTTTGTTTATGTTTTAGTTAATTTGCAGAAACAAGGTCTCTGTACGTTTGAATGGGAAAACAAAGTGAGTTTATGCTTTTTAGACTGCAGGATATTGAGATGTAATGAATACCCTGTGTGCTATTTTGAGAAAAAAAGGCTAATCACCCTTTCAGATTTTTACTGATTTGGGAACAACATACTCACTCACTCACTCACTCACTCACTCACTCACTCACTCACTCACTCACGGGACTTCTGCAGAAATTCCATGTTTGATTGACTGGGCCGAAGAGAACAAAATCCAGAAAAATAATAAGCTTTAGAAATTTCATTTCAGACATAAACTGGAGAAGGGATTGTGAGTCAAAGGTAAAAAAAACGTCATAAATTAAATTATATTATTCCCTGTATAGAAGTGGCGTGTCCATTTCCTGTTTACATTTTCCAATGCCATGGATGTCTGACCAATCACAAATATTTCCGGACATTTCCAGCCCTACTTCTTTGTACACGCCCCTTTAGAAAAATTATTATTTGTATTTGGTGCACCTACAGTAAAACTAAACTGAACCAAAACTAAATAGAAAAAAAACAAGCAAAAGCATCAATTTCATTCTTATTCTGACCAGAATGGGTTTAAGCCATGAAAGCGCCGTAATACCAAATACAAAAAAATATATAAAGAAAATGTCATCAGTGTCTCCACTCTGTCCTTTAAAATAACCTCTGTACAGCAAGAAAAAGCTTTAGCGGAGAACCAGTCACCATCACACGCGATGTGAAAAGACAAAAGCACACTAGAGGGTTTTGCTGTAGGCTCACAATCCTCTTTCCAGGCCATTTCTATCTGACCAAAGGGCCGTAGCGTTCATCCTCTGATCATAAAGCTATCGGCCTCCGAGGGGGAAAAACATCCTCCACGCTACAGCAAACCAGAGAGGAGCAAGGATACGGTTTCTCTGCTGGCACCAAGCGAAGACAAGCATCAATTATTCACACACAGCCACTCTACAACCTGAAATAAACACACACACACACACACTTACAATGTACAAACACGTACATGAGAGCCCCATGCACTACAGATACACAAGCAGATAAAGTGTTGCCTTATTTATACATACAGTATATATATATATATACAGTCCACACGACCATGTTCTTTAGTCTACATTATTACAAAATCTCCAGGACATAATATTTATTACGATATGTATTTTTGTACATAATAGGCTCAAAAGTGGACAACGGACCTTGTGGTTTTTTTTCAGAGATTTTTCAGTCAGCTACGGTAGAACTTTTATAGTATTGGCACACACAGTCCACACCACAATGTTATGTAGGTTACTAACTACTATATTAGAGTTTCAAAAAGAAAATCTCCAGAACACAATATCTATAAGGATATCTGTGACATGCGTTGAATTATTGGCTAATTCTTCCAGGTTCATCTTCTGTATTTTGGTGCATAAATGGCCAAAAAGTGGACAACAGACTTGGCATAACGATAAGATTTTTCTACTGTATAACTTTTATAGCATTGGCATTCCATCAGAATCAAACAGCAAGGGCAAATGTCTACCGTAGAAAAGCAGGTATACACCGATGTCTACAATCTAACAAGTAAAATGCAGAATGTGGCCAACTCATGTCAAAATACTAAACGATCCCTTTAAAGTCATCGCTTTAAAAAAAAATATATATATATCTATACTGGAAAATTGGGTTTGTTCGCGCTGCTTGTTGTTACAGGCACTCTTTGGAAACGTAGAAAAACCACAGACTGAAGCAGAAATAGACAATGTCGGTTGGAAATAACAGCAGGCGCATGAGCTAATATGATCACAGAGCTATTTTAAATGAAGCAATGAGGGTGATGGGGGATTTAATGTAGATTTGTGGAAGTTTTCATCAAAATTAGATCAGTAGGGCAGACATGTCGGTTTAGAAAGAAAAAAAAATCTTTTAATTATAGTGAATTGTGTCATTTCTCAGAGTGGCATGAAAATTGGATCCACAATATTATCCCAGAGTACAGAATGAAGTATTGGACTATTTGACAGTGATTTGAGAATCCCAACAATTGTACAGCTAGACTTATGGATAAAAAAATATAGCCTATAGCCCAATATGGCTTTTCCCTGGTTTTTCACAGACTCAAAGCGCTTTTCATTGTTTTGTAAACATTCACCCAGTCACATACACATTCATACACCGATAGCAGCAGCAGCTACCACGCAGGGTGCAAGCTAACTACCGGGAGCAGTTTAGGGTTCAGTTTGTCTTTGCTCAGGGACACTTAGACATGTGGCGGGGAGACGGGGGATCGAACCACCGACCCTGTAACCCAGTGGACGACCGCCCTACCCACTTCGCCACAGCCGCCCAATATGACAATCTATTTACAATACTCTACACAGCATGCAAATACAACCAAATAGACGTATTCTTATGAAGAGAAGCAACTTGGGTTGAATAGCAAACACAGATAAGATTAGATGATGTTACAATTTTTCTGAACGTTTTGCAGTTTTTACTGTATAAGCCAAAACTAGATAGAAAGAGGAACAGAAATAGGACAGAGCAAGAGGAGATAAGAAGAGGATATCTGTGTTAGGGCTGCTCGGTTATGGCAAAAATGATAACCACGATTATTTTGATTGATATTGTAATCACGGTTATTAAAGACGATTATTCATTGTAGGGATGCACCAAAATGAAAATTCAGCCAATTCTTTCAACATTACATAAACAAAACTCCCAATTGTGCTCCTCAAACATAGCCTACAACTAAAAAGCCACACAAAATAAATAATCAGTAAAACCTTCGAATCTAAGAGTAAAATTAATATTTTACTAGGGATGTGATTGTGAACCATTCATTGATTTGTACTTCGACTTATAAGAGGAGGTAGGCTATGAATCTACAAAAAGATCGACTTATTGCCTTCTTTTTTTTTTGCAGTGCACATTGAGTTGCTGTTAAAAAAACTACACCACAGCTGACACCGTAATGTTCAGACTTCAGAATTTGCATCAGAGCGCTGATCATAAAAAATAGACGCTTTATTTAAACGAAGTCCATGCTTAGGTGCTGGTTGTAACTTTTCGTCTGTAGACTGAAACTAACGGAGGGGGTGCGTCTCACTGTATATTTGCTCTTGTCGCGCAGATAGTTTGCCGACATGGCACAATATTCAGGCTCGAGAAATGCAATCAGAAAGCGGAAGCCTTTCCCCTCAACAGCGTTAACGTGCAGGAATCCCCGACTATCATTTTACCCGTAAAGCCACAGAGCTTTTCTGCGCGGCGGCTCACACCGACAAGTTCTCACAGTGAATGACACCGTTACCCACCGCCATCACAGTGTCTTACTCACACCATATTTCACCGAGTGAAACGCTGCTTCAATCGCGCAAGGATTTTGTGTTTCGGTGTAACATCCTGGACGAGCGTTTTAACTTTATGCTGAATAAACAATTGCACTGGAATCGCTGAAAGCGACAGTGTTCGGGCGGGGGCGAGGCGGAGCGCAGGTGGAGACAGAAGGGTGCGCTGCATTTACTACACATGACCCGGCGTGCCGCACAATAACCGTTTTATTACGATTATCTTGTTTTCATGACCGAGGGAAGCCAAAATTGTAACCGAAATCGAAATTCAATTAATCGCCCAGCCCTAATCTGTGTCTCGTTTCTCTAATAGGTAATGATGATGATGAATCTGCACAGTGTGTGAGATGTGTTCATTATACACATCTTTATATGTGTATTTGCTAAAGAAAAAAAAATTGCAGGAAAAAGAATGGCTGCTGCATACCACAACCACGAATCCTGTGTTGTGTGTGTGTGTGTGTGTGGGGTACATTAATGTGTGTGTGTGTGTGTGTGTGTGTGTGTGTGTGTGTGTGTGTGTGTGTGTGTGTGTGTGTGTGTGTACATTAAAGCGTGTGTGAGTAGGATATGAAGTTAAACAGACTACCGTTAAAGAAAGCTGGAAGGAACCCAAGAGACAAAACACTGCAACAAACCAGGAATGACACATTATTCTTTCGCACTCCCTTAAACACACACACACACACACACACACACACACACACACACACACACACACACACACACACACTCAACACTCAACACACACACACACACACACACACACACACACACACACACACACACACACACACACACACACACACACACCACACGCACACACACTCTAACTTCCTGCAGGTAAACCATTACATACCAATTTACCTACTCACACACACACACAGTCAGACACACACACACACACACACACACAACAACTTTAAATGTGTGCTTAACCTCCCTCCAGTTTTACACACGTGTCTAAAAGATATATGCATGTTTCATTACACTTGTAAAACCTTCATAAACTCACCTATAAACCAACCCTAGTTTACTGCTCTTGACAATGAACCCAGATTGAAATGCCTTGCGCTATGCAGTAGCTTTAAGGGATCGCCCTCATCTATCTATCTGTGTTTATTTGAGCCTTGGTAGTACAGACAAGGTTTGACACAGATGGTCAGTGTATGGTGTGTGTCTGTGTATGGGTACAATCTGTTGGCCTGAGTCATGACAGTGTGTGTGTGTGTGTGTGTGTGTGTGTGTGTGTGTGTGTGTGTGTGTGTGTTGTGTGTGTGTGTGTGTGTGTGTGTGTCGCCAATAGCTTCCACCGCAAAAACAAAACAAAACCAACAAAACTGATATAACAAAAGATAACAAAATTCTCTTGAAAAACTCTTGATTTGAGGCATTGACTAAAGCAGAAGGGAATTTTGTGACTGCAATTTTACTCCACTGTGTGTGTGTGTGTGTGTGTGTGTGTGTGTGTGTGTGTGTGTGTGTGTGTGTGTGTGTGTGTGTGTGTGTGTGTGTGTGTGTTGTGTGTGTGTGTGTGTGTGTGTGTGCTGGCTCTGTGTGTGTACGACGTGCGTGTGTGTGTTTGTGTTGTGTGTGACTATATACTCACAGCCTCTCCGTGCCCCTGGGGATGTTTTTGGGTACGGCGTGGATCCCTAGCCCGTGGCAGTCCACTGTGTTGCCCAGGCAGCTGCATGGAGTGGGGCACGCATCCACACCTCCTCCCTGCCCTGGTCCTACTACCACCAGAACCACCAGGACGGCCCACGCGAGCCCTCTCCGCAGCCCACATCGGGACACTCCATCCCAGATCCTCCCAACCGGCATCCTTGCCTTGCTGCACCTCACAGCTACACACACACACTGCAGAAAACCCCCAAAAAATCTTCCCCTTTACCTTCACTCTAAATGGGATGGCTGACTAGTGACTACCACCTCCAACAGCTTCAATAAACTCTGGTGCATATGACAAATAAAACAATCTTAAAAATCTTGAATCTCTTCCAAAAAAAAAAAGTGGATGAAAAATGAGTCCGCTAGAGACACAGTGTGTGTGTCCCAGGCAGGTGAAGTTCAGTTCGGACTGGAAAGCACTTGATCCCAAAGTGTCTCTTTAGGAGTGAGAAACAGAGAAGGGGAAAAAAGACAAGTATATCCTCTTCTGTTCTGCTGCTGCTCCTTCTTCTTGTCCCCGGCTGTAGAGCTTCCCCTTCAATTGGCTACTCCTCTCTTCTCCTCTCCTGTGTGTTCTCTCTGCTCTCTCTCTCTCTCTCTCTCTCTCTCTCTCTCTCTCTCTCTCTCTGTGTCGTTCTCTCTCTCTCTCCGTCGTACAGTGCGTCTGCCTCTCCCTCTCCACTTTTCATTGAGTCATTGTGCACTGAACAGTGAGCCACTAGAAAGAAAAGGAAGGGGGGGACTCCCTCGCTCGCTCTATCTCTACACACACACACACACACACACACACACACACAACACACACACACACACACAGAGAGCAATCATCCATCAAAAGCCTTTACAAATAACAGCATAGAGACTCCTCCCACGCCACCCGCCCCCAGTCACACACACATCTTACACACACACTCACAGGAGAGAGAGAGAGAGAGAGAGAGAGAGAGAGAGAGAGAAGAGAGAGAAACAGCACCCGGAGTGAACTCACATCTATTCAGTGACAGCAGTATAGCGGGAGTTGCCACCGCCAGTGACGGCAGACCCTTTTTTCTTTCCCTCTCTCGGTCTATCTCTCTCGCCCACATGCGCTCCTTCTCTCCCCTGGGGGAAAGAGAGGAGCCCGGGGCTGCATAGACATGATGAGAAGAGAGAGAGAGAGGGAGAGAGGGAGAGAGAGATAGGAAGGGAGAGAGAAAGAGATACAGGGAGAGAGATACAGAAAGAGAGGAGAGAATGAGAGAGAAAGAAAGAGGAAGAGAGAGAGAAAGATATACAGATATAGGCAGAGAGAGAGAGAGGGGGGGGGGAGAGAGAGAGAGAGAGAGAGGGGAAGGGAGATGAAATCGTGATCACAAAAGCGAGGCATCAGACAGGGGAAGCTCCAGAGGAAAAATATGACAGAAAAGGAGAAACTATCTGAAGAGAGAAAAAAATATATGTGTGATATTGTGAGTCTTAGATCATTTCCAAGACAACATACAGAACTTGGGCTGGTTGTAAAGAGGAGGGGGGAGAGGTGTGTGGGGGGGGGGGGGGGGGGTGAGACTGGCATAACTGGAATGCCATAAGCTTCCTCACAGAGCTCAGGAGTCTATTATGAATTCACTGGCAACAAGGCTCTGAAATTCAAATGGTGCCTGGCTGAGTTTTTCTTTCTTTCTTTTTTAATCTCCACAGAATTGCTTTTGTGATGATCATTTTATCACTGAAAATGGGTAAATGAAAAAAAAAAACAGAATCAAAAGGGATGTGGTTCTGGGTAAAACCACTATTACCTAAAATGTAGCCTATACCACTGACACATTTTCACTTATTTCGGTGCGAAATTGTTATTTATTTTATTTTTACATTAAATGATCTATTTTGTAAAAACAATATTCTATCCCAAGATATTACCTTTATATTGATAGGAAAGGAAGGAAGGAAGGAAGGAAGGAAGGAAGGAAGGAAGGAAGGAAGGAAGGGAAGGAAGGAAGGAAGGAAGGAAGGAAGCAGATTTGAGAAGCTGAACTCTGCAAATGTTTGGATTTGTTGCTTTAAAAATTGTGATTTTTTTTTAATTAAGTAATCCACAAACACTGGAGCACTAACTATCACCGCATGGTATATAAAGAGGTTTTAAATAAATACTAGTCACAGGATTCACAGGCATTCAAGGAAGGAACATTTAAAAAATTAATTAAAATTAATTAATTAACTACCCTGTTCCTTTGATATTGTTGTTGTGGTTCTAACAGTTGTTAATCATCTCTTCATCCTCAAGTGATTTACACAATGAGGAAATGTGAGGCATAATTAGATTTTTCCCTGAATAACAAATTTGATTTAGCGTATGTTGGCAGTGTGTGGATGAGGGGGGACTGGAGGGCACACTTACCCGGCTTTTTATTTACCTCCATACATGAGTGATTATTGCTCGTGGCCTCACTTTGTCTTGCCTCCCTGCAGACGCGCTATGACGGGTTAATTTAACCAGGCGCCCTTCACAAGTGATGAAAAACAAATTGGCCACAGGCAGAGCCCGTCTGCGGCTGAATGGAATGAGTCGTTCGCCGATAATCTTCAACAAAGGGATGGAGTGGATGTTGACATCTCCAGGGGGGGTGGACCCCTTATTCCTGGGGGCCATAGTAGCCTGAGAGGCAGGCAGGGGTTGGGGGGAAGAAGGGGGGGCTACTCCAGACGCGTCTGAATTGATTTCTGGAAGCAGCAGATGCTTTTGTCTCAAACGCATCAATTCACAATACCTCCAGAGTTGGTAAAGTCCCTGTAGGCTGCTGCATCGAAGGCCATTTGGCATAAAAACTCATAATCCCAACCACAGATTTATTTATTGATAAAATGCCCACACATACATTATTTGGTTAATTGGATTAATTAAGCAACCAAATTGGATGCGTGAGCAATTTGTCTTGCTGATACAATTTCAGCATACGAGGCAATATTTGGACCTTCAACTATTTCCAGTACAGGTGCAGCCCAGTGGGGCTACATATCATAATGTAAAATACTGCATATTGTTGTAGCATGGCAACCTATTCAGACGAACATTTCTACAGTTGAAAATATCAGTCGATGAATCAATTTGTCAGAAACTGACAGAAACAAACAACAACAAAGGATGGATTTGTAAATGCATTTTAACTGTTTTTTTTTTGTGGTTTTTGATTGTTTTAACTGCACTTGTTTTTATTGGAAAGTGTATTGGGACCGTGTACCATGGTGATTTTGCACTTTAAATAATAAATTGATTGATTGATTGATTGATGGGAGTGTTTGCTGCTTTTCTGTATCTTACATGATAGTAAACTGATTGATAGTTTGGTTTATATTTTTCAGACAAAACTGCCAATTAAAATTTCACCTTGGCCATTCTTAATCGTTTAATAAAACAAATGATGAATCGAAAAAATAAGAGTCTAAATGATTACAATACATAAAAGAATACTACAAAAGAATTAGGCTGTGTGAAAATGCTATACACATCGTTCAACTCAGAGTCAAATGTGAATAATATAATCTCCTATCATAAGTGTGTAGGTTTTATGAAACAGACTTGACCTGAATAAAGACAAGAGCCGAAATTATTACATTTGGGAACTGTTTGACTGCAGGGGGAAACCTAAAGCCCAGCCCTAATTAAGAACCTGTCAAATCACATTGTTCTTTGAAAGCATTGGGACATAGTTCGGTGTGCTGTAGGTGTATGTCATCGTACTTAAACTTTCCTTAACTGATCTCCTCTTTGTTC
This sequence comes from Ammodytes dubius, assembly GCA_026122265.1. NCBI lineage: Eukaryota > Metazoa > Chordata > Actinopteri > Uranoscopiformes > Ammodytidae > Ammodytes > Ammodytes dubius. The sequence goes on from CM047506.1 coordinate 30,820,652, forward strand.
TGCCTTCTCTAGAGACATGGATTATTTTTATACATTACAAGTAGAAGTAGGTTTAGGAGGCAACTTAAAGGTGCTCTGAGGAACTTTCAGTTTGTTTTCATTCTTGCACCCCCTTTGGACAAAAGCGGTGGTGTTTTTACTACGCCAGATGCAGTTCCTGGGTGAGCGTACAATGACAAAGGCATTAAAAAAACTATAGAAAAATAGCATTCTCTGCACTGATGGCCTCTGTTGCTGTAACATGTAATTTATGATCATCAGAGGGAAAAAATTTGACTGTTTCAGAAATATTTAAAAGTTCCTCTTAGCACCTTTACATGTGGTTTAATATGATTCTGTATCTGCATCGAGTTCTGTAAACTGAGCTCCACAAATGTGGCTTCATTTTTGCGAAATCAAAAGGAGTCTTTAAGGGTATTAAAGGGCTTAAGGCTGCAATAAAGCAAAGACAAAATATCTCTAAAAAAAATAAATTCACTCTGCCTGCACTGCTGAGTCCCTAGCAGCTCCTCGGACACTTCACTGGTTGAGCCTGACCTCTGAACTACCTGGAGGAAGGAGAGAGAGTTACTTAATGGGTATCAACACAATACGATATTACAACTATTAGAATAATTATGATAATATGATTAATAGAAGCCTTTAAAGTGGGAAATCAACAGTAATTGTTGATAAAAAGACCATCATAGAAAAAAAAGCAAAGTGTGCGTTTATGAATATGGCTTATTAGATTAATTATTACGATTTAAATACATAATAAAGATTGTTATATATTTCTGCTTAGGAAATGTAGAGAAAAAAAAACAGCGAGAATCTTATCTGAAGTTGTTTTGTTAAATGGTGCCACACTTGAGTTAAATTATTTGAGACAAAAAATAAAAATCTTAAAAAGTTAAGATACAGCTTAACTGTTAAAAACTAACATTAACTTCTAAATGCACAAGAAAGTAATAGAATAGTCACGAGTAGAGAAACTCAAAACACTAAGGTTGCGTTCCGAATCGCATGCTTTCTACTATATAGTATGTAGAAAAAAGATTTAGGATGTCCCGATTCTTGTGGCCAGATTTAGGATGGTTAGAAGTACCCGGATGTCCTACTTCATGCGGCCAAGATTGTTAGTGTTGAAAAGTGCATCCTATTTGGGCGATTCTGACCCACAATCCAGTGCGCACGTGAAGTGACGTAACATCGACGAAGCCTCCATATGAAAACAAACGGGGATGCGACGGATATAAAAGCAAGAGGCAAGATCAAGGCGCAATGTTATGATGAAATAAGAGAGAAAAGTATGTCCCAATAGTATGCCTACTGCATCCTAACTAGATTCTTTTTATCGTCGGATGTAGTATGTAGAATAGAAAAAAGAAAGAGTATGCGATTCGGAACGCAACCCAAATTTGTTCTAAAGGATTTTTGTTTTCAGACTTACACCTCCACGTTATCTGATAGCACCATCTAGTGGACAAACAGCAGCACTACACCAAAGTAAAGCCTTATTTTTAATATATTTAGGTGAAAACGGTTAGAGCAAGTGTTCAACAATGGGCCATTGATTCCTCATATTGATTATGTACTGAGGTGTAAACACTGAAATATATCAAATAAGAGAAACAGTTTAAAACATTATTGAATATATAACAAAAGTCTTATTGTAGGAAACTTTTAATCCAAAGGTAACGATTTCGCAAACCAATCCAATGTACAGGGTTCAATTATTTTACACTAAAATACAAACAGACGTTACCACAGTTTGAACCAGAAGGGCACGAGCTCACCATTACACACAAAAAAAAATGTAAAACAATATAAAAAAAAAAAATGTTAGCACCTTTGACTAAGTGTGTTACAGTTTTTCCATTTTGACCGTCATTGGGAAACTAAATATTCATGTAAACTTTTAAGGGATATTATTTTACACCAATTTATGTCCCGTTTAACTTTCATGTGGCTTTGTTGATCAAACAGTGTTCAGGAGAATCAGCAATGATGACCATGTACTACAAGCAAGAAAGAGATCAGTAACTAAATGTTTCACATTAATGTAGAGAGAAAAAAAACAGACAATGAATCTGACTTTAAACAGTAAGGCTCTGAGGGGCTTTCTGTGTTGAGGATTTAAAACAGTATTTCACCTCATGTATCGTCATCTCATCTATTCTCATGTTTAAAAAAATATATATAAAAAAAAATTGAAAAACAAAGAAAGGATTTTTTTTAAAACATCAATGTACCTTATAATGTATCTGGCTCAAAATCTAATTCCATTCACATGAAAACACCAATAAATACAACAGATAACCATTTAGTTCTCACTTTTGAAAACTGAGAAGGATTATTGAGATGAGGCAAATATGATGTAGACAGAGATCCCGATTCAGTCTGGTTAGAGTTCATTTAAAATGATAGAAAGAAAGGCAGAATATTGTATAAAAATGACCTTCAGAATATGACATTATACTGTAAAATAAAATAAAATTAAAATAGAGGTAAAAATCTTTCAGTGTCCATCTGTAGCGTTTGCCACGTCAGTCAATTTCAACACTTTAAATCACTTTCACAAACCCTTCGTTACAACATCCACAACACCTTTCAACACATACAAGATGCACCAGTAACAAAACAAAAAAACATACAGGTATGGTCAAATAAAATATTCCAACCAAATTAAAATAATTTTAAGAACCATAAGCATATGACATATGTTGTATGTTTAGTTCTCAGCGCTGTAAATTTTGGACATTTTTACTGGTGCATCCGTACTCGCTACACAACAAATAAAGCAGACGTCAGTTAAGTCAAACCACGAGGAGTAAAACTGCAGGAGAACTGTTCATAAACATTTTATACAGTCACAAATATTTAAAAGGGACATTAAGTAACATTTACATTTTCCGTCAGTTTCTGTAAACACAAAACCACCCAGGCAAATATGATTTTTAAATTGTTTAGTATCTTAATTTCTCTGTAATTCTGTTTTTAAAGGAAGACATCAAGTAGTACCAAGAAGGCGCCATTCTTTACTTAATTCTGTGTGAGATGTATTTGGATTTATATATAGACACACTGATTTAATTAAGCAACAGAATGCACCTGCATTTGTGTTGCAACATTATTGATTTTCGATACCGTTGTAGAATTTTGTAAATAAACAGTTTTAGACTGAGCACAGGGACACACTTTATGTTGTCCTTTTTTTTCCCCAGACTTTAAAGTTGGCCCTGTGTCTGTCAGAAACATGTCAGTAACGAAAATCCCCATGTAAATTACTTAATGTCCCTTTACTCACAAAATAAACTGTCCATCTGTTGAAACTACAAATAGTTTGTGATGGCACTCATTAAAAATCAACATTAATAACTGTAACAGGCTTATGCATCAGTATTATGTTAAAAATGTGTGTAAAAATCAAAAACAGTTTGTTCCTAACTTTACTCACTCATGTCTCAAAGAGAATGTCCTCTCCTTAACAAACATACACGCCATGTTAAGAAGAGGCAGGACCTGACTGTAACAGATTACTGCTCATTTCAACCAGAGGAAATTCACATACTTTTGACCTTCAGTAAAACCCTCATCATATCAAATATATCAAGCACGTCAGTTGAAATTCAAACAAATGACCTTTCCATCACCCAGCTGAAGACAAAAAAAAAATCTAAAATAAAGTTATAAATTAAAAAAAGGTAAAAATGCAACAATTCATATTTCATAAACAGGGATCACAGTCAATGTTTCCATAATGAATAAGTCTGTCAGATTAATAATAATAAAAAAAAAATGTGAATATTAGTAAAATCCTGTTTTTCAAACCAGGATTTAAAAACAAATAAAGTGACCTGCTCACTGACAACACCAAGAAAATATCTCCCAAAAATTGTACAAAAAAAAACAACCATCACAGTTCCAAATAAGTCAAAAAAAATTCAAAATAAACACACACACAAACACACAGACTGTACAACATGCGTACATATTCCATACTCAACAGCAGACTGTAAGCGCTGTACGTTAGTGGTCATAAGAGTTTTATACAGTAGGTAACAGTAAGAAAGTTTCAAGTGATAACTGGCAGAAGCAGGTCTGAGGCCAGAGAGACCAAACCAAAGCAAAGACTGCAGTTAGTTTTAAATTATTCACATTAAAATACAGCTGAGAAATTAGTGTTAATGCTTATGCTTGAATAGTTATAAGCATATTTTAAGACGTGATTTTTCAGCACATCCTATAATGGAGACTTGTTGTTGTCCCAATTGGCACATGGTCCCGTTATATTGATGTTATTTTCTTATGTAAGATTATTGATATTCAGCCCCACACACACACATTCCTACCAAACTCCCAATCCAAACAACTCTGACAGCAGAAAGATTTCAAACTACTGTAGGAACTTTTGTGTTTCTAAAACAGCAAAAGGTATTAAGATTGTGATTAAAAATGTATTTTGCATTCCTCATAGATAAGGTCTCCAGGTCCACACACCAAATGCCTTGTGGCGCTGCTTAATTAAAAGTCTGGCTGATTAATAATCCAATATTTTCACCACTTGTTCCTTAAAAGGTCCTCTGAAGAATTTTCAGTTTGTTAATTCTTGCACCCCCTTTTGGACAAAAGCGGTAGTGTTTAACCACGCCAGCTGTTGTTCCTAGGTGAGCGTACCCATGACAAAGGCATTAAGAAAAACCATATGAAAATGGCATTCTTTGCACTGATGGTCTCGTTTGCAGTTACTTGTCATTTATGATCATTAGAGGAAAATTGAGACGGTTTCAGAAATATTTTAAAGTTCCATCGTAGAACCTTTAACTGAATTGGAAACATAATTCTAATATATGAATTATGAAGTAATTCATCAGAACAGAAAAAAAATTAGGGGCCTTTTTGAAAAAAGTATTTCTGGAATTAGAAATAATTCCTTAACATGTGTTCTCAGATAGTGATCACATATTGAGGCCATAATTGTGTATCGTTTGTGTACTTAGAGAAAAAGCTACAGCTAAGAATGTAAAAGGACAGCAGTTGATACCAGTTTATAACCCTTTCCTCCTGATAGAAAAAAAATAGAAAAATAGAAGCAGTGAAAAGAGGAGTTCCATGCTTTGGTTTGGGCTGCTCTGGCCCAAGACTGAAGCTGCTGTATATCAGTCACAGTTAAAATAGACAAAACAAGAGGAAAGGTAATGTTAATACTGCCCATGTCCTGTCTGATAGGAGGAGGTGGGGTTTCACATTGAGCATTCCTAAGCCGGAGAGAAACACATCCGAGTCACAGAGGGAGAGTCCTGTTGGAATGAGTGGAGAGGAGGGAGGGAAGGAAGGATGGATGGGTGGATGGATGGATGGAGGGAGGGGTGGAGGGAAGGATGGATGGGTGGGTGGGTGGGTGGGTGGGTGGATGGATGGAGGGTCGGAGGGGTGGAAGGATAGATGGGTGGGTGGGTGGGTGGATGGATGGAGGGAGGGAGGGGTGGAAGGATAGATGGGTGGGTGGGTGGGTAGATGGATGGAGGGAGGGAGGGAGGGAGGGAGGGGTGGAAGGATAGATGGGTGGGTGGATGGGTGGGGAGAGGAACTTATAAATAAAAGTTGGCAGCTACAACATTCGTCCAAACTGTTGTGTGAAAAAAAAATATACCATTAGTTTAGCATAACCCATATTTTAACATGTGACTTGACCTACATGATAAGGTATAATACAAGGTAATTGTGGAGAAAGTTTGCTGGAAAATCACTTGTTGTCCAAATCAGTAAATATCTCCTCACAATCTGCTACCTGTCCGTACTGTGTGTGCGCTGAACAAAAAAAAATTAAAAATAACAAAAAAAAAATTAATTCACAGCCTAGGCTCTGTAAACTTGTATGTCAACCAAGTGGGCCCGCTTTGTATTCATTCCCAGAGCACAAGGAGACGTGACAATCAGCATATTGTGCGACAAAAGTAAGTCTTGACCGATTGTCTTTATGCAGCAGCTTCCTCATATGTTTTTTTTTGTTGTCTTTTTGATCAAAAACACTGCGGAACAATTTGTGAGACACTGCTGATTCTGTCTTCAAATCCTGGTTGACTTGGAAAGAGTAAAAAAATACTGCCACGAAAAGAAAAAAACCCGACACATAACGTGATACAAAACGTAAGATAAACTGTCACGTTTCCACGCCTGTTTAGTTATAAATGAAGAAGGAAAGACTGTCATACCTTGGAGACCTTCAGAGGTCTGCCCTTAGTGAAAGTAATCTCTGGGTTTTTTACCACCAGCCCCGCCTTCCCCAACACAGGACCATTTAATGGAGTGTTCACCTGCAACACAGACACAGACACACACAGACACACACAGACACACACACACAGACACACACACACACACACACACACACACACACACACACACACACACACACACACAGAGAGAGAAAAAGTGAAATGTCAGAAACTTCAAATTGTGTGGCCGCTGGAAGAAAAAAGGTTAAACTATGATTCAAACACAACAGCAGAGCCCCATAAATAAAAATGCATTATAATAAGTCAACAACAGTGTCCTAGTCATCACAGAGAAATAGTTCAAGCAAAATACAAATTGCATTAGCGGTAAATATCTTCCATACATATTGTCAAGTGTGTGATAAACAATAAATAAAGAGAAAATCCAGCATTTTCCAGCACAATGTTCAGATTTCAAGCACATTTCAAACCTTGAAAACAGTCGATTGAAAATCAAGCATTTTCCAGACTTTCAAGCATCTGTATATACGAACCCTGAATAATAAATAGTCTCACCGCCTGTAGTCTGACGTTCTCTTTATCAGTTTTCCTCCGTGGTCTGGAGACGGTGTCGGGGGAGATGTGTCTGCCGCGCCGCTCGGCTGTCAGCTGATCACCACGAACCCTCCGCTGTTACCAGGGAAACAGGTGGAAAACAAACAACAGAATGGAGAAAATATATATGGCATCATGTTCATTTTAATTTGCCACTTTTTGTCCAGATGTAAATAAAAGCTGAACAAATATTTTTTTCAACAATGATGCCTCTTGTACATCGTCTTAACATCTTCCGGGAGAAGCCTGTGTGTCATTTCGAATAAAGAAAAAACTTGCTGGTTGAATAAAAGTAACTTTAAGTCAAAATTTGCCAGGGATATGAATAATTTCGGGCATGACTGTAAATGTTGGATAGAATATATGGCATCATGTCCATTGTAAAATTATACTGTATGTTCGAATTTCCCAGTCAAATCCTTTACTGAAAAAGAAAAAAAACACAAATGCGCTACTGCAGTTTATCGTATGTTAAAATACTCAGCAAGAAAAGCTGCAGAGTAGATTAACTGCCAAATAAGTTTTACTTGATTGATTTGATTTGATTTGAATATTTTATTATTGTGTCATGCATTAGTATGCCCAGCCCACAAGGGCTTACAAGACACCATTATAAAACACAGACAGACCAAAAACAGATGCTAAACAATACTAACATTAACGATATAAACCATCCTGACGTTTCATCCAGGCTTTAGAAACAAAAGAGGCCAATTTATAAACATTAAAGGTAAACAAACATTCCATCCTGACATCATCATTACTCCTTGATATTTTCATCACCAATTGCATCGATAGGTTCCCTGGTAAATATTGTCTAGAACTGTGGAAAATAAACAAGCGAAAGTTTAATATACTGTATGTGTGAGAAAAAGAAGAATGGGCATCTTTGCATTGGTGACCAAAGCATACTGACTAATTGCAAGCCCCCAAAAATAATTCTCTATCAAATAAAAATAAAATTAATAGAAAGAAAGAAAGAAAGAAGAAAAGAAAAGAAAGAAAGAAAGAAAGAAAGAAAGAAAGAAAAAGAAAGAAAGAAAGAAAGAAAGAAAGAAGAAAGAAAGAAAGAAAGAAAGAAAGAAAGAAAAATTATAATAATTAAAAAGGATATCTTGCAGTCACTTCAATCCACGAAAGCCTCAGAGAGATTCTTAAATTATGCTTAAATATGACCACTGAATCGTGTTTGGTTTAAGAAAAAAACTCTTGTATGACGTTTAAAACAACATGTTCAATAAAGTAAATTAAAAACAGATAAGGGGTACCTTGATCAGTCCACCAAAGGACCGTGAACGGGGATGTTTCTTGCTGGGAGCTGGGGCGACATCTTGGTGCTCGTTGGGAGGCGTGTCTGAGGTCGTCCGATTGACTAACTGCATATTGAAAAGACAAAAATTGAAAAAACACTTATATTTATTAGGGCCTGACCGATATAGTCGGGCCGATTATAGCACATCTCCGAAAAATCGGCAATCGGCAAAATGGCCGCCGTTTTTTTGCCGAATTTTTTATTTTTTTTTAATACAAGCAATCATGTTGAGTGAGATACATTGAGATACACCCTGAGGTAGCCTTATAGCATATTAACAGCAGCAGCAGGTGTGTTGTAATACATTAGATTAATCACACTTGACAGTTCCCCCTGACACCAATTGCAGAGTCATTGGTCATCTCTTTACTGTTAATAGTAGTTGATATTACTATAGTTATTGTATAGAATTTATATAGTGCTTTATTGGAGGTCATTCAAAGACACTTTACATCAAACATATAGAAAATCATACTTATAGAAAAAGAAAACAAAATACAGACAAATTAAAGATAAGGTTTGGAGTGGAGTCCGGTGTAATTATGCTTTCTTAAAGAGGTGAGTTTTGAGTTGACTTTTGAATGAGTTTATTTAGTCTGAGATGCTGATGTTTGGAGGGAGGGAGGTCCAGAGGGTTGGGTGCAGTTACATAAAATGCTTAATGTCTGAGTTTAAAAATGTGTCATGTCACTTTAGACATATTTGTAACACTTATTTTTTTTTTTTGATAATGCATATTTCAATAAATAAAAAGTTCCTGTACACCTATTGACAGGAACAAGTATTTATATATATTTAAGGGTTCAAAAAAGTGAATTTTTTCAATACATATTTATGGGATTATTATTTTTTTTATTTATTTTTTTTATTTTTATTTTTTTTTTAATCGGACGATTTAATCGTTATCGTAATTTTTCTCTGAAAATAATCGGCATCGGCACCCAAAAATCTCTATTGGTCGGGCCCTAATATTTATTTAAAAGGTGGAGTCAGCAATTCTGGAGAACGCTTGTTGTCAAAATCACTTTGTCCAAATCAGTGAATATCTCCTTATGATCGGCTACCTGTCTGTACTGTAAACAGGTATGTAGCTAGCCACAGTGGGCCCCCTTTTGTTTACATAGGCTACCCGTTTACGGAGCCTTTGCTGTGTATTAACACCAGCAGAAGAAGCTCATTTTCTACATTAAAGGGTGCTCTGAGAACTTTCAGTTTTTGTTAATTCTTGCGCCCCCTTTGGACAAAAGCTGTAGTGTTTTTACTACGCCAGCTGTTGTTCCTGGGTGAGCGTTTATACCATGACAAAGGCATTAAGAAAAACTATATAAAAAATTGCATTCTTTTCACTGATGGTCTCGTTTGCAGTTACATGTCATTTATCAGAGGAAAAAATTAGACTATTTAGAATATTTCAAAGTTCCTCATTGCTACTTTAATGTTTTCAGTTCTTCAGTTAGTGAAAAGACTGTTGAACCTGTCGGACGAGTTTCTTCTTCTTGGCGGAGTCGGGCATGTTGTGGTGGACGTGTCTGAACAGGTCCTTCAGCGCCTCCTCCGTGTACTGTTGGGCTGGAGACTGGTACTTCCTGCTCTGGTGCACTGGGGCCCAGGACGGCTGTTCTCTTCAGGGGCAAACCTCTCCGCAGGGCAGGGGGGCTGCTGCTGCTAGCCACCAGTAACTCCAAGTCATCCTTAAATTAGATTAAATCATGTATAAATGTATAAATTGGTGGACAACTATTTAGCTCTGACAAAATGGTGTTGTTATTCTGTAACAATGACAAAATAGAACTGAACTGAACAGGAGAGGGCAGTTTATGGTTAAAAAATCTATTAAAATAAAATATATTAAATGACATAGGCATGGTTACGCTTCCAATATTTTCCATCAGATTCAGTTGGTACCATGTCGCAACAAATGATCTTGCAAAATGTTCATGTATTATGTATGTGATAGATTGCCAACCGAAATTGGTAACATTTCTTCCAAAATGGTATTGTTTTTTATCAATTAAATAATAGATGTGGAAGACAATATCTTTTTGTATGAACTATTTAGTGAAATATAATATTGTGCTTTTAATATAAAAGTCTTTAAATTCTCAAAAAGCAGCCGATGATTGGACGGATAGAGAAAAGGAAGGGGAACTGATGAATTAAATAGCAAAACCAGAGATATGAGAGTGAAGACAAACTGCCAAGAATTGTGTAGTGTGTTTGAGTTGGATGTTGGAAAGTCGGTGCTCTGATGTGTACTCCCTCCACTCACCTTGGACTGCCCTCTGGCATAATCCCTCAGGTAGACAGGAGCCTGAGCAACACACAGCAGAAGACACACACACGTCACTCATCCACACGATAGCCATCAAACCAGCAACATATTAGGTTAATGTGTGTGTGAGTGATGAGTGAGTGAGTGAGTGAGTGAGTGAGTGAGTGAGTGAGTGAGTGAGTGAGTGAGTGAGTGAGTGAGTGATGTGAGTGAGTGAGTGAGTGAGTGAGTGAGTGAGTGAGTGTGAGTGTGTGTGAGTGAGTGAGTGAGTGAGTGAGTGAGTGAGTGAGTGAGTGAGTGAGTGAGTGAGTGATGAGTGAGTGAGTGAGTGCGTGAGTGAGTGAGTGCGTGAGTGAGTGAGTGAGTGAGTGAGTGTGTGCGTGCGTGCGTGCGTGCTTTTGTGCGTGCGTGAGTGCATGTAGTAATCACCCTGAAGAGTTTCTGTGAGTGTTTGATGAGGAAGGCCATGCTGTTGTTGAGTTTCTTCAGATTGTCTTTCAGGTCACCGGCCGTCATCTGGAGCAGAATGGAACACCACAACATTCAGAGAGATCACTATGGGACATCCTTTCCCATGCTGAACCTCGCATAAACAATCGATCGTTAAAGGCCTACTTCACCGTTTGAATATGAAGGTGTATTGAATTCTGAGATCCTATGTAGTATAAATGTGCAAAAAAAAAAAAATCGGTTCATCCTAGCCTAGAAAAGGCAGAAAGAGTGTTTTTTTAACCCTATATATATTTTTTTTTTAAACTTACTTTGTAAATATTACTGTGATGTCTTTTACTGTGACATCACAGTAATATTTACAAGTACGTTTTTTTTTAACCTATATTTCTCTTTCTGTGATGTCCACGAGAAGGAGAAATATAGGGTTAAAAAAACACTCTTTCTGCCTTTTCTCAGGGTAGGATGAACGATTTCAATTTTGTTCGCACATTATACTACATAGGATTTCAGAATTCAATACACTTCATATTCAAACCCGTGAAGTAGGCCTTTAAGTAGACAGTATGTACTAGTATATACCTGTTGATATGAAGCAGGAGGACGTTAGTAGGCCGTTTCGAACACAGCCTTAGTTTTGTCTTATTCAGAAATATAGCAGCATGATCGCTATGTTTTTATTATTTTTTCTGAAGCCAGCACAGGGGCAACCAAACTGAACACTTCCCAATTCCACACCTATCGGCTTTAAAGGTGGAGTCAGCGATTCTGTAGAATGCTTGTTGTTAAAATCAGTACATACCTCCTCTCTTCTATACTAACATCAGATTTTTTTTTCAGTGCACACACAGTACGGACGGGCAAAAAGTGATTTCGACAAGAAGCATTCTCTGACTCTACCTGTATGGATTACGTGCAAGGGTATCACAATTTTTCCAGGCAATTTTCTTAAAGGTGAATGAAAAATTGTCGTGAACAATCTTGCAAAATGGTGAGTGTTTAACTGTAAAAAAATCATATTTGCAAAAGCCCCACAGTCGCTGATCCCTATTTTACGAAGTCATAAAACACTAATCTTACATGTCTGGGCCAGAGGACGTGCGGGGCGAACATGAGGGCGAGGTTGAAGGCAGACATCTTGTTCTTGTCCTGCTGCTTGGCTGTGTGGTAGAGCAGGTCCAGGAGCAGTTTGAGCAGCGAGCGGTTGGCCTGAGGCAACAGCAGGAACAGAAGCTGCAGCGCCTCGATCTGACGCTCCTTGTTTGGTACGGCCGTCTTGTTGCCTTGCTCGTCAAACAGAGTCATGTCTGGAAGAGGCACAGGGGTAGGGGGAAGTATAGTCATGAATACATTTCTTCTTTGAATCCCTAGACATTCATAGATATTGCCTTTGCATTTTGGCACTTTTAAATAATAAAAAGCACCTGCTTTGGGTGTTGCTATTTGAAATATGCAATATTATTTTTTTTACTTAAAGGTGCAGTGTGTAATATGACATCATCAAGAAAGTTCTACAAAGTTCTAGAATGCAACACTCTCTGGGTAACCCCAACCCTTTCGAATAATAACAGAAGCTACAGTGGCCTTCAAGGACAAGAACAATTCTAAATGTAAAACAATGCATCTGATGACATTCCAACTATGACACTTTCAAGATGGCGGCACTAGGCCTTGGTCCAAAATATGCAGAAATATGGACATATATGAGACCCTTTCTAAAGGAAAAAATAATAATAAAAAAAAAAATATTCAGCTATTATGCACTAAATTAAATGTAAATATGGATATTATAATTACTTTCTACAAAATCTTCTAGGAAATAAAACCCAAAATTCTACACACTGCAGGTTTAAAAGAGGTCGTCAGCGATTCTGGAGAACACTTGTTGTCAAAATAGCTATCTGTCAAAATCAGTTCATATCTCCCCACAATCCGATTCATGTCAGTACTGTGTGTGCGCTGAAAGAAAGTGCACACACACACAGTACAGTAGGGTTCTCCAGAATCTCTGACTCCATTTTTTATCCGTCTCCCAAAACAAAGCTTGTTTGTGTCGATTGTATTGTTTAGTTTATGCTGTAAAATTAATACTTATTTTATAACAGAAATAATAAAAAAGTATAAAAAGTACATACATGTGTGTGTGTGCGTGTGTGTTCATACCAGCTATCTTAAGGTGTGCGTGTGTGTTCACTGTTCATACCAGCTATCTTAAGGTGTGTGTGTGTGTTCACTGTTCATACCAGCTATCTTAAGGTGTGTGTGTGTGTTCATACCAGCTATCTTAAGGTGTGTGTGTGTTCACTGTTCATACCAGCTATCTTAAGGTGTGTGTGTGTGTGTGTTCATACCAGCTATCTTAAGGTGTGTGTGTGTGTTCATACCAGCTATCTTAAGGTGTGTGTGTGTTCATACCAGCTATCTTAAGGTGTGTGTGTGTGTGTGTTCATACCAGCTATCTTAAGGTGTGTGTGTGTGTGTGTGTGTGTGTGTGTGTTCATACCAGCTATCTTAAGGTGTGTGTGTGTTCACTGTTCATACCAGCTATCTTAAGGTGTGCGTGTGTTCACTGTTCATACCAGCTATCTTAAGGTGTGTGTGTGTTCATACCAGCTATCTTAAGGTGTGTGTGTGTGTGTGTGTGTTCATACCAGCTATCTTAAGGTGTGTGTGTGTGTTGTGTTCATACCAGCTATCTTAAGGTGTGTGTGTGTGTTCATACCAGCTATCTTAAGGTGTGTGTGTGTGTGTGTTCATACCAGCTATCTTAAGGTGTGTGTGTGTGTGTGTGTGTGTGTGTGTTTAATACCAGCTATCTTAAGGTGTGTGTGTGTTCACTGTTCATACCAGCTATCTTAAGGTGTGTGTGTGTGTGTTCATACCAGCTATCTTAAGGTGTGTGTGTGTTCACTGTTCATACCAGCTATCTTAAGGTGTGTGTGTGTTCACTGTTCATACCAGCTATCTTAAGGTGTGTGTGTGTGTTCATACCAGCTATCTTAAGGTGTGTGTGTGTGTTCATACCAGCTATCTTAAGGTGTGTGTGTGTGTTCATACCAGCTATCTTAAGGTGTGTGTGTGTGTTCATACCAGCTATCTTAAGGTGTGTGTGTGTGTTCATACCAGCTATCTTAAGGTGTGCGTGTGTGTGTTCATACCAGCTATCTTAAGGTGTGTGTGTGTTCACTGTTCATACCAGCTATCTTAAGGTGTGTGTGTGTGTTCATACCAGCTATCTTAAGGTGTGCGTGGAAGTGTCTGTGTGTGAGCAGGGGCTCGGGCAGCTCTCCCAGGAAGGTCTTGAGCAGCGTGGCCACGTCGTTGGGGTGAAAGTCTCCACACTCCAGGTCCACGTCCGTCCCGCTGTTCAGGAGCTCCTTCAGGGTCTGCTGTCGAACGCTGTTCCCCGGGACCCGAAACAGACCCTCCACCTGCAGGTCTGACAGTGTAAAAACAGCTGGGTTAACATTAAAAAAGATCTGATGATTTAAAGCAAAAGTTTGGGGTAGGGAGGGAGGGGTACACCAAAGGGTTTTTTGAGCTTGCTTTTTTGTTTTTCTAGTACCGTCTTGTCAATTTCCTCCTGCTGTTTTTCTGTCCGTTAAAAATTTAGAAAAATTAGAAGTTGATCATAAAAAGAAAACGGAATAGTTTGACATTTAAAAATTTTTGCCTCACTCTCCGGTTTAATAATGTTGTAACATATTTCTTTGGACTGGCTCCCCATTGACTACCAGAGTTTGAGATAAGCTAACCTGGATGAGAGACCTTTGCCCATTTCTACATCAAAAATCCACACAGTTACAGGAATGGTTTCTGTCGCCTTTTCCTGAGCTGAAGAGTAAGGCTTGAAGCTAAAATGTATAAATGTTGAAGTATTCCTTTTAATTAAATAATTCTATTTTGTTGTAATGAATAAGAAAACAAACAGAAAACATCCATTCATTATCCAATCATCGTTTTTCTTCTTTCTCCAACTACCAGCAGACGGTTACTCCTGTTTGCAATGAGGACGTAGGAACAACTGTCATTAAGGAATCTGTGGATTTTATTCAGATGACTCACTCTTGCTGAGGTACGCGATGAGCTGGTAGATCTGGGCAATGCAGCTCTCCGTTAGCGGGGTTCCAAACACAAAGCCTTTATCTGGAAAAGGGTAAGAGATAAAAGTGAGTGATGGGATTGATAGTTGCTGAAACAACTAACAACTTTGAAGAAACAGCATTATCAATTTCTAGAAACAATTCCCTTAAAGTCAGGGTTCCTACAGCTTAAAGCAAGTTACATTATAGGACTTTTTAAGAATCCGTCTGTTAAATTCCAATATATGAAATTAAAAATGTGAAGAAGGCCTGGAGTCCCTTCTTCAGCCCTGATTTTGCAGAACCTAGCAGATGTCTGTTCACAATTTAATTTTCAATCATCGCGTCCTTTCTGTGAAAAGCACAATACGCAGCTCACCTCGTAAACACAGAAATAATCTGTGCAGTTCAACAGAGAAAAACAGACAGTGACGTTAGTAGGAATGTGAGGAAATGTATTTTGAGGTGAACTTAAGGCTGTTACATACTCCGCGAGAAGAAAGAACAAAGTTCTCGGTGACAGAGCTGCTCTTGTTCAGCTGTTCTCGCAGCTTGTTCTCGACACATCACCCGGGCCGAACTTTCTTCTCGCAGCTTGTCCGAGAACTATTGTGTGATTGGTCAGTCTGAAGTCAATGAGGAAAGCGAAGTGAAATCAGCTGGCGCTACTGAGTCAATTACCATGGTAACAATGCGCCGCGGTGAGGAGTTCGGCAGTTGAGTTCTCGTGAAGTATGTAATGTCAGACCAGAAAGAACTTCTCGCAGCTCTGTCACCGAGAACTTTGTTCTTTCTTCTTGCGGAGTATGTAACAGCCTTTAAAGCTCACACTTAGAAATGAAGAGTATATTAAATGCTTGCCACAGCAGCAATGAAACTAAGATTTATAACAATCTTTTTGTTTTATCCTTTATTACCAGCATTCATTTTAAAATAAATACTGAAAAACTGGATATTTCTTGGGGATTTTTTTTTTCATAGCTGCCAAGGTCTCCATAATAACTCATTGGCATGAAACGATGGACTCTCTGGGACTTCCAAATGCTGTATTAAATATGACAACAACAAAAAACAAAGATAGGCATTCACCCAGGCCAATTGTGTTACAGATAAATTCTCATCAAATACAGTATAGCTCATTAATAGCATTATAGTTGAAATAAAATAGATTTCAAACCAACATAAAATATGGCTCTAACAATGAAGTCTAACCTTTGCGTTTGAGGAAGTTAAAAGAGCGAAAGAATCCTCCATTTCCTCCGGTTGGCGTCTTGGGTCCCTCGTCACCGAGGAGCTGAGCGAACTCTGTCCCGGGCAGGTCGATGAGGCGCGTGATGTTACTCAGAACAATCTCCAGGAACAGCTCGGGGTTGTCGTGGCGAAGTTTCTCCACAAAAAAATCTGGGTTGACGATGACGGGCGGGCGGCCGACGCGAGAGGCCCCCGGGGATTCTTCATTATTGGTCACCATGCTGCTGCACACTGTACCTCTGAGCACGGACAGACAGACAGAGAGAAAGACACAGACAGACAGACACAGAGAAAGAGAGCAGAGACAGAGACAGACACACACACAGACACACAGAAAGGTTAGACTACTGTTTTCTATAAGTGAATGTGGTTTATATATGTTATACAGGCTGCAGGGAAAAAGTCTAGTGATCTACTTCAAATGCTGCATATAGGTTCCTTTAATATGGTATGAAAAAATTATTATATTTCAAGTGATTCGAAATAGACCAGTAGAAAGCTTCTCTGTGTCCATAGTCGATCATACCATGCTGATATGGGTGATGTTAATTTTTTTATTAAAAAAAATAAAATAGATGCTACCAATTATTTTGAGTTTTTTTAAATTGCACCGTCAGATGAAATGATTTATAAAATCCAACTCCTCATGCCTCAGCATTTTTAGGACTTTTGAAAAAAGTATTTTAAAACCAACTAAGGCCTTATTTTCATAGTAATTGTTTTGTGAACTGGTAAAAAGCATTTCAGTCGTAGATCTCCAGAAATATAGTTATTAAAGTTATATTTTGAAAACAAAATCCAGCAACTTGTTCAGCTTCACTATCAAACCAGATACGTGGTAGAAGTGAGAACATTACATTGTTCTTGTTTTTTTGATAAAACCACTTTTTATCACTTTTCTAGGCATTTTTGAGACATTTGAACGAATTATTAAAGATATGTTAATACCAATTACAGACGTATTTTCAAAGTCATTAATTCAGTGAATTGTAAGACTTTTCAAGAATACGTAGGAACAAATTATCCAAACCAAACATTAGCCAAAACTCCCACTGCTAACGGTGCTAACAGTAACAGTTAGTCAATGCAAGTTAAGAAACCCCACTACTGTTGCTGAACTAATATATAATACAATAAACATTTAAAGTGCAAGCAACTGTATGTATGGCCAAGAAGTTAGAAATAACTAACCAAAAAACAAAATGTTTCGCTTTGTTGACAAACGTTAAGCAGCTACCGTTGAGTAACTGACAGTAGTAGACTTGTCAATCATTCGCACTGACGTACGGTTTGCCTACCCGTTTTATTCAGCTAGACCCTTGACGAATTCTAACTCGGCTTCAATGTTAAAGTAAATAAAAACGTGTATAATTTTTATTCATTTATTGTCAGTTTTATTTCGTTCTTACCGTCTATTATGGTTTTCATCGAGGTCTTTCCCCGCAGCCATGTTCCAGTTTGAATCCTCCGCTGTTGTCCACCAGTCTCCGCCCACCTCGTCTCTGATTGGTAGTTTGGGCCGTTGTGGGCGGGACAAGCATTCTCAAATTTGCATGAGGCTCACTCTGATTGGTCGGTTTGAATTTCAGTAGCAGTAGCTGGGTGTCAAAAGATAAACAAGAAGAAGACACATCTGTCTGTCTGTATTATTCAACAATACAAAAGGACAATGAACCTGCAAGTATATAACAATAAAACATCAAACACTCATCTACATTTTCACACCACAAATCCAAATTATATATACCTACACTACTCAGTCCTGTTCACCACAACAAATAACTAAAAACTACGAAGTGCTTAGGGCGCTCATGTGGTTAGATGAATTATGAATGTTACTGACCTCTGCTGGTGAACAGTAGGTTTTGCTCTAATATCATGGATCAGGTTCACAGTGCTTTGGCTCATTACATTACATATATTATTTAGCTGATGCTTTTATCCAAAGCGACTTCCTTAAATACATTCAACAATGAAGGTACAAACTCAGAACAACAGGAATCACGTTAGTAGCTACTATAGCCTCAAATAAACTAAACTACAAGGTGCCACACGTAAATGCAGGCTCAGCAAATTAGGCAGAAAGCTCTACTTTTACATTTCCCATGTTAGCAATACATGGAACATGCTAAAGTAAGAGGGACAAACAGGTTTAATAGTTGTTTCAGGTTTTTAATCTCACAGACGTATTTTGTTGATCAGTTATCCATGTAGGCCTAAAGGCAGGATTCATGCACTGAATAGCAGAGTTATAGCAGAATAAATAGAACATATGGATCGTCGTCTGTGGTAATGTCTGGTTCGATTTCTCATCATCTGGCTCCATTGAAAATTCCTCTCGAAAATAAACATATAAAAAATAGGAGAAAATCAATAAATTATCAGGAGGATTCACAGGAAGCTGGTTTATAACAATTTTGTTTTAGAAATACCTAAATAGCTAGACAGACATTTGCCATCCTGATTTCCCTTAACCAGTTTTGTCCAAAATTGACATTTGCTTATGCACTTCCATTCTATTGCCTCAACAGGTGGGACGTGAGGGACAGCGCTGAGGGAATCATACTATTTAGAGGATGAATCTCAAGGAATGTAGCATTAGAGGCCTGGGATCTTCCTCATCCAAAGAAGAAACTGGTACATTACATTACATTTTATTTAGCGGACGCCTTTTTCCAAAGTGACTTCCAGTAAGAGCATTCAACCATGAAGGTATAAACTCAGAACAACAAGAATCACGGAAGTATTATAGCTTCAAATAAACCAGGGGGCTGGAACCGCTCTAGAATGCCTGAGAGCGGAACCAGGTTTTCAGGAGAGCAGAAGTGTAAGACTGGACCAAACTGGAAACACTAACAACAGTCCCAGATCTATTTTCATATTGAAAAAGAGATCCAACTTTTCAAAAACTTTGAAACAAATTAAAATGGTTACTCAACACAATCACACATTGTTGCTTATGTATTCTTGCGGTGAATATGGAGGCAAACCTATTACACACGTTGTTTAGATGGTCACAGTGTCAGATTAGAGGGATTTAAGTCTTGCAGTGACTTGTCCGAGAGACAATGACAAACACAAACTACACATTGATATCCCAACTCAGTTTGTCATCTTGGATTATAAATGTCTAAACATTGTTGATAGCGCTACCTCAAAGGAATACTTCACCCATACTGAACCGGCATCTATCATTATAAAATCGCTATTATAATATAATGAATGATGTTTTCCTTCCCTCAGTCTTTCCTGAGTCTTCCCTTGACCCAGCTGTCCTGTTAATCCTTGACAGTGAGACCATAAAACACTATTTCTGCCTTTTCTCAGGCTAGGATGAACCAATTTCAAAAATGTTTGCATATAGGATCTCAGAGTTCAATACACCTTCATATTACCACCGGTGCAGTAGGTCTTTCGATGGCGTTGTTCAAATGCAACACGTCTTTGTTTAATCTACATGAAGATAACATCTTCGCAGGGCTGACTGAAGCATGTGTGTAACTAATAATAACTCAGTTGGAAGTTCCTTTGAATAAAACCCACAACTCCATGAGACGAGCTAAACAGGAAGTGTGGTACCAGAAGCCAACCACAACTCAACCTACACTCTCACTGATCAGAGCTGCTTATTTTAACAACTGTTGAACAACTGTAAACTCTGTTCACAATATTAAACTGGATCAGTTATTAAGTCCAGAGAGCCTTGAGGTGATGTACACAGAGCCCTTAGCTGTCAGGCAACTTCAGCTACTGTTGTACAATGTGCTTGGTTCACTCAATACGATAAAGAAAAGGTTAATCAAATGAAAACAAAACTGTCTCATCAGTGTGTCACCTCCAGTTGTTAAAGAATTACTCCCCCGGTGGAACCATGAATGTGTATTGAACTCTATGATCCTATGTAGTATAAATGTGCAAAAATTTTAGAAATCGGTTCATCCTAGCCTGAGAAAAGGCAAAAAGAGTGTTTTTATGGTCTCTGTTGCTGTCTCTGCATCTAAAGCATAGATAGTATAATAAAGATCTAAAGTCAGAAATCCTACTACTACCACAATGCACTGCGCTCGCAGTCCTCCAAGGCCCCGCCCACATTTCCCATGTAGTCTCGTGCATAGCGTCTCGTCTGTCTGACTGATGAGAGTTGGAAAACAACAACAACTTCCAAGTACAGTTGTGGGCGATACCTCGACAAATACAGACACTATTTAGATTCCACAATGAATTATTTTTTATAAAATATACATATTTTCCGGTTTCACTGTAAAACGGAGGGAAGGAAACGCGCACTCGGCTAAGTTTGCTACAGTTTTCAAGATAGTGTTTCAACATGCCTGCTGCTAGGTCCACATGCTGCGCGCTATCAACAATATAGCCTAGCCTTCAAACCGGAGTCTGAAACTAAATATTCTGGGCAAGAAGAGGACACTCTGGACGGGAGGGACGTATGCGGACCGGGACCCTGTCCTATAGACTTTTCTAATGCACCACCTCCTGCAGAACGCACTCGCGTACAGGTAAGACTTTCAGCCTATAAGACTATATTTCTGCTCACACAGTATGCAATTATAGCTGCTGTCAAGGGGGGGGGGGTTGCTAAACTGTTTCAGAAACAGACTAATGTAACAACCGTGTGTCTGTTTGTAAGGCAACTAAAGAAAAAAGTTTTCATCCGCTCTCATTTTCAGTGAGTTTCACTTATAGTAGCCTAACTGTCATATTTTATGGTGATTTCAGAATCCGATGTCTACAGTCTCCCACTCAACTGTAACCAGTGCCCAAGGAGGCTGCAGTGAGCTTCACAGAGAGGATATCAGACCCCTACCTCAGCAGCATCCCATCTAAGGCTCTGCTAATACTATGTCCTCACACCTCTAGACCTATTGTAAATATTTTGTTTGTAGCTCATCCTGTATATCTTATCTTTATCATGTTCGTATATTGGACATTTTACTTTTAAGAAGTGTCTCATTATGTGTTACATGGTTTCTATAGCATTGAGCATGATGTCATAAGATTTTGCTTTGTAAACAATAAAATATCTTGTGTTGTTGCATCTTACCTTGGACTCCTGTCTACACCATATTCACCATTACAGACTTGTTGGTTGTAGGCTGAACAATAGTTACTGATTTTGATGCACAGATTACTGTATGTCATATTGTTTTTAATCTACAATTTATGAGGTAAAATATGTTATAAAATCACAAGGATGCAAGGTAGGTCCAGCATACTGACACAATCACAGGAAAAAATACAGATAAACCAGAAAAATAACTAAGCTATCGAATATATTACAATGAAGTAAGCTCACATTTCTATATTGATAGCATACATTGTTTGCTTATTTATTGAATACAGTAGCTCAGCATGAAGTTTGTCCTCAACCTTTAAGATTGTCCTCAACCTTTTACCCCAGTAGAAATGAGTATTTCTCTAATAGTACTCCAGTTGAACAGAACGTTGTTAGTAGACAAACCACATCAACCAACTTGAATTCAAAGTTTTAATCGCAAAATTATGAACAACTATTTATCAAAATAAAATGTGTAGTGTGTTGGCTCCGGTCATTCTGGTCACAGCTGCTCTTGTCTCTTGATAGCCACGGTCCTGGGTCTCTCTCTTTGCAGGATTCACGCCAGGAAATGGCATAAATCGGCGATATTGTCTATAAAACATTGAGCAAAACATTAGTAAGGCAAGTTAATTTTAGCCTGCAGTAGCTTACATGAAAAAGAACTGCAAGGTAACGTCACGTTAGTTTTGCTGCCCATGTTACCAAACATAGTGCCAATAAGACATTTTAGAACAGGATTCAAAACTGTAATAAGATATAACACTTGTTTACGCCCGTGTTTACGCCCGGGTCACACACGTTTGTGCACTGCATCTAGACTAGCTCGCAGTTTTTGTTTCCCCCCACACAGTCAGTGTCTCACTGCTGCAGCCTGTTGCTACATGAGTTTTTCTCTGATAATTCCCATTAATAAAGCGCTGTGTAGCTGCTCTGATCTGCTAACACAAGTGCTGGGGAAAAAAAGAAAGGCAAACGCAAGATGTGTGGTGGTGATGAAAGAGTAAAAATAAAAACTTACTGTGTTGTGGTCGACGTCCGTCTCTCCCCGCGGCCTGTGGCTGGCGCCTCCAGTTCACCGTCTCAATACTGAAATATGTCTCCGGGTCCCTCTTTCCATATGTGGAGCAAAGCTACGGTGGAGTTTCGAACAGTGAACACCGCGAACACACCAGGCACAGCGGCGGGGCATGGAGCAGCTGGTAGTGTAGCTACAGCTAGCGTCTCCTCTTGCTGGTAGTGTAGCTACAGCTAGCGTCTCCTCTTGCTGGTAGTGTAGCTACAGCTAGCGTCTCCTCTTCCTCCTTACGACTATCACCTCTCTTCCTCGCTATATCCGGTGTATACAGGTAGACACAAATGTCCGTTCACTAAAGTAAACATAAAAAATCCCCTTCAGGCTTTTCTAATGGAAAATTTCCTTCTGCCATGATCGGTGTTTCGGCTTCTCGCTTAGCGGGGAAGAAACATGGCGGTCCTTCTGTTTACATCTCGTGAGGGAGGTCCCGCCTCCCTCATTCCTTATTGGTTGGCATACAAATGTGCGGAACTAGAGGGTCTGTAGTCTTCGGGCCCAACATAGCTTGCTCGGGAATGACGCGTTTCGCGTCATTCCCGAGCAAGCCTATGTAAAATGTGGGGTGTGGATATCAGGAAAGCTGGGCCATGTGAAGAGTGAGTCAAGACAAACCTATTTCCTTACATATAAATAGCCATTTTATAATGATAGAACGCAGGTTCAATATGGGGGAAGTATTCCTTTAACACAATATGCCGAGACAGTAGGCTACTTTATGAACTTATATCTTTATTTGTGGTTCAGTTACTTATTATAGGAGAACTGGGACTGTAAATAAATTTACCCCTTAAGAAAACTCATAGGCCCTATACAAGGCCGAAACAAAACTCTCTCTCTGTTATTTTTATGAAGTGTATTTTAAGAAGTTAATGCATCATTAAGTAAGAATCATTTCTTCTTTTTGACTTGCTTTACAGGAATGTGTCTGCTCGCATATTAATAAAGTGAAGAGGAAGGAAGCCAGCCTGGCTTTGAACAGCTTGACATTCGTACAACCCCCCTGTGTCAACCACAGTGAGACAAGCTATCTAAAGACCACATTGCCCACGGATATGTTGAAACGTTTTTTGTCATCAACCAACACACAGTATTTCTCATGTATGTGATCTACCTGTGGATTCACCAGAGACGAGAGGAGCAGCCATGAGTTTAACAGCAGCAGTCAGTGGATTTGTTGTCGTCCTTCTCTCTGTACAAGGTACTGAACAGCTAGATTTATATTCTAAGGCAGTTAGAACACTTCAGAAATTCAGAGGACGGTGGATAAAAATATTTTACATGTGATGTTATGCAATTTGGTACAATCCCTGCAACAGCACATTCACTACTCTTCCTTTAAATCAATGTATTTTTTTACAGGACAACCGACAGAGATTCAAAAAACATTTAATTTAATACGATACATTTTCTAAACTATTTTTCTAAAACATTGTTAACCCATCCAATGTAACAAAGATGATTTTTTTTGTGGATTTTGTGTGGATTAGGGTTACAACTGTAATACGTTTACTTGTGTTAATGTATTACAGGTGTGACTTCCTTCCACAACCCTAATAAAACCCTCTGAATAATTTACAGAATAAAATGACTTCCTCTGTGGAACTTTCGGAATCATCCTGCAATCCTTGAAACTTAACTTTAGCCAGAAAATATTTAGAACTCTGATAGTATAATACATACAAGACATACGGTACAAAGTGAAGATAGCATGAGTCTGTATCAAGTGTTACTGCACTGTAAAGTTGGAGTTGCAAAGTGCATGAAAAAACTTAAAGTCACAGAAATGACTACTTGCTGATTACTGGATATTATTATTGTGATTAACTTTGCATCAGACAAATACATTTGAGGGGCTTTTGTTTTACACCTCTGTAGTTGTGGCTACCCCTCCCTCTAGAATGAGTCTGTTTGTGTGATTTACATACCACAAATGTCGCCCACAGCTCAGTGTTCCGCATGTCTAAAGTTTCCATTCACACCCTGCAGCAGAAAGTGCCTCTGTGTTTATAGACATTTTTTGCGATGAACCAGATGAAATAACTTTTATAGTATACCTATATTTTTTTCTTTATGTATTAGACAAAGGCAAAACAAACAATTTTACAACTGTATGATAGAAATTAAAACTAATTTCTAGAAAAGATGACAGAGACAGTTTTGTAAAGTGTGTCTGCTCTCCCCTTCCCAAAAAACTAGCTTTGATTGTCTTTAATCTCACTGACTTAAAGAGGGATGGCTTTACAGCATTTCCACTGCAAATGTACTGTAAGTCTTTCTCCTGATGTTGTTTTGAGTCTGATTGTAGTTTTCGCTGTGCTCTGTGTTACAGTGATACAGGCTCAGAATGGCTGGGGAGTGACTTACTCTCCAACTAGGGTCTGTGCCCTAAAAGGATCAACTGTGGAAATGACCAGCACCTACATACACCCCTTTAGAATAAACAGCTATGTTGCTACAGTTAAGAAAACATTCTGGTTTACTAAGTTTCAGTATGATGAACCTGTGGATCTGAGCACAGAGTCACAGTATGCAGGGCGGGTTCAGTACAGTTGTTATCTGAAGAGCTGCACTCTGATAATCACAGACCTGAGAGAGAGCGACTCAGCTGAGTACAAGTTCAGGTGGACAACAAACCAACGTTATGAAGGTTATACTGGATCACCTGGAGTCACTTTGTCCATCACAGGTAACATTTCAATTCAAGTTACCGGTAATCATTCCAGTTCAAAATCTGGAAAATAATCATAATAATGTTGGTTTTGTGTGTGTTGAAAGTGTTGTCTAAAGTAACATTTTTGTTTCCTCTTGACCAATCCAGGTCTCCAGGTGACGGTGAGTAGAGGATCTACCAGGACAACGCTGACGTGTCAGAGCAGTTGTCGTCTACCTGATAATCCTTCCTACGTCTGGTACAAAAATGGACAGAAAATTCCAACAAAGATATATTCCAATCTTTATGTTGAAAACAACATTTGGGAAGACAGTTATTCCTGTGCTGTGCAGGGACTGGAGGAGTTTGCCTCTCCTTCAGTGTGTGAGTTTACGACATAATATTTCACTAACATAAAATCATCTGGTGAAGCATTTTAACTACATGTCTGCTTAATATGGATACCCGTATTGAGACTGCTCGCCGACTTTGGTTTCAAAATTGTCAAACAAGGTTTTTTTTTTATCATTTAGGTGTCAATGGTCAATCAATCTGCAACAGAGTGAACTACGCAGACAGAAGAGTCTGTGCCTTGAAAGGATCATCAGTGGACATTTCTTGCACTTACAACAGTTATGGATCCATCACATCAAAATTCTGGTTCAGTCCTGATCGTAGTGCTCAGTGGGATAATCCCTCACAACCTGAAAACCTTAGTGAAGACTCACAATATTCAGGTCGTGTTCAAGTCCTTGAAACTGCTTGGAGACGACGATCCACTCTGAGAATCACTGACCTGAGAGAGAGCGATTCAGCCCAGTATCACTTCAAATTCAATTCACAAAGCTTTGAATGGATCAGTAGTTTACCTGGAACTACTCTGACTGTCACAGGTACTGATCAACACAAACTGTAGCAGTATATTTAAGCAATCTGACGATTAGTGAATTTGCTGAATGTTGAGCCTTTGTGACATATTTGCCATCATTTTGCATTGCTGTTAATATTTGTATAAGATGTTGTTAGGCTGCAGGACTTTATAAAGGTCACTTATTATGCAAAATGCATTCTTATTCTTATTCAGTTCAAGATAAAGAGCAATGATTTCTGTTCTTTCCTCACATATCCAGATCTTCAGATACAGGTGATCAGAATAACAGTCCACCAGTTCGGTACATATGCAGAGCTGCTTTGTTACAGCAGCTGTCGTTTACCTGATCATTCGTCCTACGTCTGGTTCAAGAATGGATACGAAATAACAAGGGAGGTGGCATCTATCTATAAAAGATGGTATAATCCTGCCGACAACATCTCTTGTGCTTTCAAAGGACATGAGGGTTTTCCCTCTCCATCAGTGTGTGAGTTACAGTACTGGAGTCTTTTAAATCTTAGTGTAGACGCAAAATAGTTATTTTTAGAAGAAAAAAAGCTATTAGTAAAAACACATTGTAAGTTAAGCAATATTCACTTTGAATTAAAACAGTCAATCAACTATCATAGCACACTAACTATTGCATGTTGTATTCTCCTCCAGATGCTCCAAAGCTTCCCTCTGTGTCAGTGAGTCCCTCTGGTGAGATAGTGGAGGGCAGTTCAGTAACTCTGACCTGTAGCAGTGATGCTAACCCAGAAGCTAACTACACCTGGTACAAGGAGAATGGAAATCACCTTCAATCTCTCAGTAAAGAAGCAGAGTTTGTTTTCAAGTCCATTCAGTCGTCTGACTCTGGAATGTATCACTGTACAGCTGAGAATGACCTGGGGAGGAGATCTGAACACATCATCATTAATATAAAATGTGAGTGAGAAATCTTCATTAAGAACAATAGTCAGTCTTTGTAAGATAACTTGTTTTTACTGATCTTCTCCCAGCTCTACTTGCTTCAAACTCTCTCTCTGCTTTTATTCACTGCAGCTTCAGGAGATTTTAATCAGTTTTGGGATCCATATGTAAACCGTCACAAATAGTCTCACATGTTGCTACGCACAGATATTCACAGTATATTGTATGTTAACCATATGAGCTACTCTATTTTTTTTTGTCAAAAATGTCATTGAGCACAAGTTAATAATACATTAATTGTTAATAATTAATTACATGTCCGCAGTTTTAATTTTATGAACGCGATTGTCTTACTTTTTGTAGTGTAGTAGTTGTGTGTGAAATAGTTCGTTGCTCCGTCTCGTCTGTTCCGCTCGGCGGGGCCCAGCCGAGATGGCCCTGCTGCTGTGTAGCCAAGGACTGGGGAGCTGGTGCGCGAGCATGCACATGCACAGCGCCCGCTTTAGTTTCGACAGTGGGGCCAGAAGCTTAGAGTAGGGTCCAGCTGCAGCCCCGGAGACAAACACCCTGGCGTGACAACACCCAGGCGTGACGGAAGCAACTGTGGTGTGACGGACGTGATTTTTGACTATTTAGCTTCCATGACATGTCTGCTACGTCACTCATTTGCCCTAACCCTAGTCTGGCTTGACCACTACCGCCAGCGTCTATTAAGCGCTGGCGTCGGCAAACAACGCTATGCCTCCATTGGCTGCTTCCCGGGGTTAGCCCCGCCGTAGATGATTGTGATTGGTTTAAAGAAATAAAAACAGGCCAGCCCAGTTTCCCCCCCGAATAGACGGCTCTAAACGGAGTGCTTCCAGACCATACTATTGCTGTAGTTTGGTCTGGCTTTGCGAGACTACCCTAACCCTAACCACCCAGCTATGATGCCTGAACCTAATCCTCAAAACAATATAAATAACACAAACTTAGTAGCCTATCGGTCTGCGGTCTTTTTTATTGTTCGACGTGACGTACTCAAGATGGCCGCCGCGGTGTTCCGTCATGTTCTATCTATATTCTAACCTCTCCCTGTCCCTTGCCCTAACCCTAACCACCCAGCTGTGATGCCTGAACCTAATCGCCAAAACAATATAAATAACACAAACTTAGTATCGGTCTGCGGTCTTGTTATTGTTTGACGTTGTTTACAACTTAGAAGTTTATGACGTTGCAAAAATAAAATCTACAGGTAACGTCCGTCACACCACAGTTACTTCCGTCACGCCTGGGTGTTGTTGTCACGCCAGGGTGTTTGTCTCCGGGGCTGCAGCTGGATACTATTGGAAGCTTAGGGCCCCAGACTGCTTCTCATTGGCTGATTTGTAGTAAGGGCGGGGTTTACAGCGGGAGAATCAAAACTTGCTTTCTATTGAAAGTGAACTCATCCACGGACTTTTGGATTTTAACGGCAAAGTCACCGAGAGTGGTGAGTCATTGGTGAGTCTAATTTGTAATAATTTTTATTCTAAGTGGAATTTATAATGTAGTTTACATATTATTGTTTGAATTTGAATTTCTGCATGCGTATCTGGCGATACGTGTGTGTGTGTGGGGGGGGCACAACCTCACGTGGGCTTCCCGAGGGAGCTGTTCACCTGTCTCTGGTGGTGAAATGGCTCTTTGGCTGTGATATATTGTGAGTGGTGGCTTTGTATATTGATTGCTGTGTATAGGGTGTGTTTTTTTTATTGTTGCCACGTTGTTGTTTTTCGATCTAGAGTTTTTGATATTGTGAGATCTTGAACACTGGTGGTGCTATTGATATGATAGCCTAATATATGTCGTCAGATTCGCGTTTGAGTGATGGCATTATTCAGCTGCAATTTTGGTCCCCTCTGTCACTTGCTACTTTGTGTGTGTTGTGATGGTAGTAATATGTGGTATTTCTGGATTGCGTTATGAGATTATTTTCCTGCATGGCCCCACCAGAGTTTCCAACACAAAATCGCCACACCTTTAACCTGGAATAATCTCTGTTAACACTGTACATCTTCTCCAGATGCTCCAAGGCTTCCCTCTGTGTCAGTGAGTCCCTCTGGTGAGATAGTGGAGAACAGTTCACTGACTCTTAATTGTAGCAGTGATGCTAACCCATCAGCTAACTACACCTGGTTCAAGGAGAACCAGAGAATGTTTCAGAAACCAGGAAGCATTCATATGTTCACCACTATCAGCTCTGAGGACAGAGGGAACTACTACTGCAAATCTGAGAATCAATATGGGCACAACTCCACATATGTTCATATAGATGTCATATGTAAGTAGAAAACATCAGCAAATCACTTTCAACATTCAGTGTATTTAAGTAGAGACAGTGGATGTAGATGTCTATCTTAATTTTACTTTTGTAGCTGAGATTTTAGTCAATATAATCATTCCTCCGGTCCATGCGCCATTGAGCAATACCTGAACCTGATACCTTTGTCTGAAAACTGTTTATTTTCAACATGTTTTCCTCCAGATGCTCCAAAGCTTCCCTCTGTGTCAGTGAGTCCCTCTGGTGAGATAGTGGAGGGCAGTTCAGTGAATCTGACCTGTAGCAGTGATGCTAACCCAGAAGCTAACTACACCTGGTACAAGGAGAATGAAGACTCACCAAAAGCTTCAGGACCGATCTTCACCATCACTGACATCAGATCTGAACACAGTGGGAATTATTACTGTGAAGCCTGGAACAGAAGAGGGCGCCAACACTCCACCTCATATCTGACTGTTGAGTCAGGTTAGTTATAGTCTTTACCCTAAATACACATCCATTACATTTCACACATTTTAACCATAAGTCACACCACCCAATGTATATCTGCAATCTTAAACTGTCTTACTAAGAAAAGTTGGTAACATTTAACATTAAGGGTACATTAATCAACTGTTAATTAATGCTTAGTAAATGATTAATAAGCATTAACTAAGAAATAACGTGCCATGTAAACAGTAAATAACTGCTCAGTTAATGATTAATACGCTAAAATTAACTAACTGTTATGCTTCGTTAATGCTTAACTAAGCCTTGGTTAGCTATGCAGAGATAATGCTTAACCAAGCATTGACTAATCATTAATAACTTAGCATTAACAGTAAATTAATGTTTGTAACCACCAATTCATTGACACAAGGATACACTGCCTAAAACACCATGTTTGTGTAGTGCTGATCAAATAATTTTCACGTTATAGGACATTTTGCAAAAACAGTCTACATTAGCCATAATTTAGAATGCTATTGGCTGAAAATATATGATTTAATGTCCAATTACCAGCTCCTAAGGGAACCAAAATACAATATCAAACATAAGTCCATAATTAATTGTCAATCTGTCCATTTGATCCCTGTTTTCCAGGTCCAATGACATCAGTAGCTGTTGGATCAATCACTGCTATTTTTCTGGTTATTATAATCCTCATCGCCATCCTATTGATTAGGTGAGAACATCACGTTTTTCTTTGAATAATTCAGTAATGTATCTTAAATTCAGTTGTTGAATGAATTATTTAATTTTTCATCAATTCTCTTATCCAGAAGAAAGAGGTATTCGGAAGAAGCCACTGGTCCCGGAGAAAGACCGGACAACACAGCACAGGTAAGGAAGAATAATTCAAGTTCACAAGTCTTTCACTCTTGCCTGGAACTCCTTGAGTAGTGCATCTACAACAGAGAACATGAAATAAAAATTGACTGCATCATTTTGTAGGACAAAAATATATAGTACCCACCTACCTATGTAGTCTATGTTTCTTAATGCCTAAGTGCTCGTGTGTATGTAATGTTTACCTTTCAGCTAAACGCTGGTTCAGTGTGTGACAACCCTTCAGCTGCAGACCAGAGAAACCCAGCAAGAGAGCAGGACGATCTTTGCTATAGCAGCGTAAGATTTGTCAAAAATCAGGAAAATACTCTTTACTTCAACACCAGGGAAGCTCATCGCAACCAATACAATACTGAGGAGGAGGATGGTGTGGAGTACAGTGTCATCAACGTTAAGAGTGCCAGGGCTTCCCCAGAGTGAGTCTTTACCTCAATCATTTTGAAACAGTCAATGTTTTTATTCCCAGTGCCTGTTTATTCAAAACCTTTTTTTATTTTATTTCACAGATTAAGAAGTCCGGAGGTTGAGGAGCCATTTGCACTGTACAGCACAGTCACCAAACAAACAAAAGTGTGAACAACACACGCAGCTGTGGTCTGTTACTTCAAAGGCTTTAAGTGGTCGTCCACGTAGTGACACTGAAATACATTTCTCAAGCTTACCTGGTCAAAAATGCAGCATAAATGCACCTGTAACAATCAAACACAAAAACCCTAACAAAGAATATGTTCATACTGCCAGTGGCCCAAATCCAATTTAGTCATATGCATAGATGTATTTTATCTTTTCATGACAGTGTGAAACTGAACTTTGTCCAATTCCGTGTTAGGCCTTCATTTGATGTCTAAATCCAATACAGAGATAAGGTGAACTACCTCTTTGTGACGGCCTTTCGGCTGTCATGGTTGTTTTGAATGCTTTCTCCTCCCTCTTTGTTTAAGCAGGTGATAGCTGTTGGGTGGGGCTGCAGCAATCAGGGCAGCCGGCTGCAGATAAAAGGCTGACCACTCTGCTCATGGTTCTCTCCCTTTTCAGACACAGTGGTACTTTGTTTTACATTCCATTTTTAGTTTTATTTATTTTACACCCTATAATAGCCACCTCACCACCACTGACTAGCTTCCACTTATCATCTAATTTCTGTCGACATTTGTTTAAAAATATGTTTTTTGTATTAAATTATAATTTTTTTCACTCAGCCTTGTGTGTGTTTCCATATTTGTTGTGGCCAAGAGCCAAGAGCCGGGTCATGACAAATTGGGGGCTCGTCTGGGTTAGTATTAGTGTTACAGTTTTGACCTTCAGCCCTGGTCATTTACCTAAAGTACTAGTAAACATTGGCTGACTGGCGGTGAGATTTTTAGAGCTTTAAAGAATGAACTTCACTGAGGAACAATATTTTAATGTTCTATAGTGCCAACAATTTTCCAACATGTTTCTACAGTCTTCTATGCACAATATTTAGTTTGTATCGTATATTCAGTTTAATTATCAGTTTTATTATCACATATTGTAAACATTTCAAAAATATTGTTTTATTCTGGTGTATTTCCATCACATGTTACTGAGCCAGTGTTTTGTTTAAGCACTAATCTCACTACCTAAATATGTTTTTTTAAATGTATGTTTTGTATTTGAAGTGTGATTTATATCAGTTAGTTTTTACTTGAATTTTGACTGCATTGCACTGATTTTTGTTGCTCAAATAACCTGATATTTTATGGAATAAAGATTTTCATTTAACAAATCATTTCACTGGGATCTGTCATTATTATTTGTTGTGTGTGTTACATTTTTGATACCATAACTTACTGAAAGAGACCTAATCTTCTCTGAAAACAACTATTTTTAAAGCCGATATCGCCATCTCCTGACAGTTTGAGTAATAAGTGAAAACACCAGCGGTAATTCCTGTCTAAACCCTCTGGCACGTTAAAATTCGATACTGGATTAGACTAGTTATACAATTAATCAATTATTAATATTGTGGTAGATAGTATAATGTACTGTATGTGGTAAATCACTTGAAATGCTGCAGCTGGCAAAAATGGGCTTAAGTTTAATAATAACTAATAATATAATAACTTTATACTATTAATCCGAATTTGCAAAGGGAAGTTATCAAATACATGTAATGGACTAAAATGTTGGTATAAAGTGTTGAATAAAATGGATATAATAAAATCAATTCAGACTAAATTGTACAATTAGTATATCCAAAGGTAAGGGTTTATTTCGTAAGCTATTAATATCATTTTGTGAGGTAACATGTTGTCCCTTCTTATATCATTCTATAAATCCCGAAAATGTGTCATAGTGGGTGAAGACTGTGATGATGTCCTCTGGCTTCTTCCTGGAATAACCTGCAGAAGGAACTCAAACTTCAGGTTCTACTAACTCTCAATCAATTTGAATCGTCGTAAAGAGTTTGAAATCAGAGTCTAGGCAGCTGCAAATATCTCACCAATAATTTCAATGTATTTTCCTGTTGCATTTCAGCTGCATTTTAACTTGTATACGTCTCAATGTACAGTAAGGGTATTTTGTGTCTGAAACTGTCTCCTGCTTAGTCAGGTTTCTCTTAAAACAATATATCTTGGCCTCAATAAGTCTCAACTGGTAAAATAATGCTTATGATAATAATGATAGTAATACTTTTTTTTGATAAAGATGACTTGATAATAATAATAATCTGCTCAGAAAAACAGACATTTACATGAAAAAGTTTTTACGCAAGACTGTTCTTTCAGAAGTTGTGTTATCAGTGTCGTGGAAGTTCATGCAATAGTAATTTCTTCTTTTTATCGAGGGGATGTACACACATTCAGCTGTCCCTGCATGTTAATACTAAAAAGAGGAAGGAAGCCGGAAGCCAGCAAAGATTATCACTTGTTTTATACGACAGAAGATGTACGTGTCTTCCTCTAATAAGAGCACAGCTGCTTACTGCTTTGAATAACAGAAATAAAACATTTTCTTATGCATCATATTCACTTTCTGACATGTTTTGACAAGACAGATGAGAAGAGATGAGCCGCTCAACTACAAGTTTGCCAGCAGCCGTGAGCTGGTTTGCTGTCTTCCTTCTCACTGTGTCAGGTAATGTACGTCTACATTTATTTTTTTAGCAAAGGTATTTTAGTTGAATGGCTTTTCAAAGGAAGGTTTTAGTAAAATGTACCAAGTAATTTCCAGTAATAAGCAACTGGAACGGAAACAGTTTAATCTGGTAATCAAACAGAAATTTTTAAATAGTAAGTGGAAGAAAACAGAGAGTTTGTATTTTCTCTGTTGGTCTGAATCCATCCGCAGAAAAAGGATGTTGCAGTTTACAGAAGTCAGTCAAGTTCTTAGTGACATCAGGTCATATTTTGAGCATTTCTCATTATCTTTAACATTGATATCAACATTGAATTTTCATTTTATGTGAATACTAGACCTTGCAAGTCCAGTTATGTTCATCCTTGCTGTCCCTTATAGCTAGTATATCCATTGCTGTGTAAATACAGTAAAATCTAAGAAGAAACAGAGTCAAATTCCTTGTTCATGTATTTGGCCCATTAAGCTGATTCTGATTCGGTTTCTGAACATGATGATGATCCGCCCTCAGTGTGCCGATTATGAAACATTGATAAGATATGACTTCATATTGGCAAGGCAAGGCAAGGCAAGGCAAGGCAAGTTATTTATATAGCACAATTCAGACACAAGGCCACTCAAAGTGCTTTACAGGGCAAGATTAGAATACATAAAACACATTATAAAACATTTAAAAGCGAATAAAAGAAGCAAATAAAAAAAATTTGGCAACTAACTTGTTGTAACGAGCTTCACATCCGTATTCTGCATTCCTTTGTAGTTTCACACTCCTGATGTGACCACACACAGAAAACAAACCAAGTAAACACTTGTTTCATAATATTACTTCTATTAATAGCCTGTTTCTGCTTTCATTGTCAGTAAAAGTGAATTGAGGTTTCGATGTTTTCTCCTGTTTTACGAAATGCTACCTCGTAAAACACTGTGTTGCTCTGCTTTAGCACGCATAGATAATAACTCTGTATCTATCGCCTCTGTGTTACTCCCACATCTGACAGAAGAGTGAGAGAGGAAGAGAGTTATCATACATTCTAAATTATACTATTATGTAGGACAGGTGCAATTTCTCAATTTACACCTTTTAAGATGTTCCAGGTTAGCTTTCTCCAGGCACTTCCAGAAATTCAAGTTATGTTGTTGTGAATTTGACTAGAGCACCTCCATTGCAAATGTCTTCTGATTTTGAGTTTGATTGTATTTTCTGCTGTGCTCTGTGTTACAGTGATACAGGGTCAGAGAGACTGGGGAGTGACTTACACTCCAACTGGGATCTGCGCCCTAAAAGGATCAACCGTGGAAATACGCTGCACCTACAGACACCCCTCCAGTCATACGGTTGAGAAAACATTCTGGTTTACTGAACTGCATGGTAAAGAGGCTGTAGATCTGAGAGCAAACCCAGAGTATGCAGGTCGTGTGCAG
Source organism: Ammodytes dubius (assembly GCA_026122265.1). Taxonomy (NCBI): domain Eukaryota; kingdom Metazoa; phylum Chordata; class Actinopteri; order Uranoscopiformes; family Ammodytidae; genus Ammodytes; species Ammodytes dubius. The sequence goes on from CM047506.1 coordinate 30,855,568, forward strand.
TATCTCTGTGGTACGAACGACTGCACTCTGAGAATCACAGACCTGAGAGAGAGCGACTCGGCTAAGTACAAGTTCAGATTCATAACAAACCAAGAAGGCGGGAAATATACTGGTTCACCTGGAGTCACTCTGTCTGTCACAGGTAACACCTTCATTGGAAACATTCACTGTGTCTTTTAACACGTGTGTTTCTGTCTAAAATTCTATTTTTGTTTCTTTACAAATCCAGGTTTCGAGGTGCAGATGAGCAAGACAGGATCCTGCACATCAGGATCCTGCACATATTGGGACCTAAAGTGCCGTAGCAGTTGTATTCTTCCTGATCGAACTTCCTACATCTGGTACAAGGATGGACAGAAAATGACTGAATAATAGATATTCTTTTACAGACTACTTTTATCTTCCATACATTCACAGCTTTTCTTGTGCTGTTAAAGGATATGAGAATGTCCCCGCTCCTTCAAAGTGTGAGTTTACTCAACAGTATTTCACTAATATGACGCTGTTCTAATATTTTAAGCTAATGTTCTCTACCATGACCTCATGTGTTGGCTTTGAATTAATAGTAGTTTTTAAAATAATAATAAAAAATATCTCATGTTTCAGGTATCCGTGGTGATTCGTGCAACAGAGTGATTCACGCTGACAGAAGCATCTGTGCCTTCAAAGGTTCCTCCGTGGACATTACCTGCACTTACAGAAGTCATGAATATATCACATCAAAATTCTGGTTCAGTCCTGAACGGAAATATCAGTGGCATAATCAATTCCAACCTGAGACCTTAGAAGAGATTCCCAGTATTCAGGTCGTGTTCAAGTCCTTGAAACCAATGGACGCTCCACGCTGAGAATCACTGACCTGAGAGAGAGCGACTCTGCAGAATATAACTTCAAGTTTGTATCAAGTGGCTTTGAATGGAGGAGCAGTTTACCTGGAACAACTCTGACTGTCAAAGGTACTGATCAACACATGGGAATTTATTCAATAAGAAGTTAACACAGGTTTAAACTAATGAGGAGCTTAAGCACATTGATTAAAAATGTGATTGGTTCAGATTTGTTATGTATATTAGTTTAACATATAGATAGAAGATCTTAAAATTAAAGGTACTGATGAACACAGTTAAGAATGATCGTTCCTGATGAATTCAGAGTCATTTTACTATATTTTGTAATTCATTTAACAGTAAAATAGAAAACATTTGTATCAAATATGATACAACAGGTGTAGGCTATGTAAATAATGTATCTGAAAATCCCTTTATTTGTCATTTGCATGTAATGACGCAATTGACATCAACTCTATCACAACTCAAAATACACTGTTTTGATTATTGAATTGGATTAATTAAAAAATTAAATGTCATCTAAAGATATATTTAGAGTGGAAATTGAGATAGTTATACCTTGATTTGCAACCAATTGCCAAATAAAATGTTGCAAAAAGATTCCCATTTGAAAATAAAAGAACCACACCAATCCAAATGTTTTAAATGCAATGAGCAATATTTCAATGATTGAAATAATAATATTTTCAATTCCAAAATGTTTTAATTTTCTCATGATTATGTAATTTCTCAGGCATCAAAGAGTTAAATTTGTCCCCAGTTCACACCTTGCAGTTATATCCCATGGTCAAAAGGGAACTAAGTTGTACAGGTAACTCTTCCTGTTATCGACAGTTCATTTTAAATTACATTTCTGTTCCTTGTTCACAGAGCCAGATTTACAGGTGCAGGTGATCTGGACTTCCACTGGTCCGAAGCTGATCTGTCACAGCAGCTGCATTCTTACTGGTCGTTCTTCCTTCGTTTGGTTCAAGAATGCAGAGGAACTTCAGGACGAGACATCTATTTCCTATGGAGGAAACGTTGATCCTGAAGCCCGATACTCCTGTGCTTACCAGGAATACCGCTCTCCTCCAGTGTGTGAGTTTACTCAATGTCTAACAAAATTTCACATGGTGCTAATGTAAAAGTGGCAATAATCAATACTTTTTACGAACATATCCCACTGACTGACACTTGGTGGCGGTAAAGCTCAAAGAAACTGTGTTCGTCAGAAGAGGCAGAAATAACCTTACAGCAATATAGCACACATGGATGTAAACAAGTATTGTCATGCCACATGTATTGACTTTATTTAAAAGTCAGCAAGTAACACATACTGTATGTCACACACTCTCATATTAATTATGTTAATATTATCTTCTGCAGATGCTCCAACGGTTCCTTTAATGTTTCTGAGTCCCCATGGAGACATTATGAAGGACAGTGCAGTGACTCTGAACTGTAGCAGTGGTGCTAACCCAGCAGCTAAATACAGCTGGTACAAGCAGAACCAAACACAGGTCAACAAAGAACCACGGCTTGTCTTCAGGTCCATCCAGACATCTGACTCTGGAGAGTATCACTGTACAGCTGAGAACGACCTGGGGAGGAGAACGTCCGAATACATTTTTGTTGATGTGAAATGTAAGTAAAAAGACATCCTTGAAATATTTGATTTAACAGTTTATGCCTCATTATTACAGTCTGTGCTACAATGTACTGAGCAGCTGGAGGAGTTGAAAAACCTTCCTAACCACAAAACAATCATGGACTTTACTGACCACAGTAAAGACAAATTGATAGACAAAAGTCTTGAAACATTGGCATGATAGAATAAAGCACAAATGAGATTTGACAAAAAGTTAACCTCATTGGTCTGTGAGGACCCCAGTCAGTAGGATAAGGGTCAGTATTGTTATTAATATTTAGCCTTCTGTGCTAGTCAGGGGATTCAAACCATCATATCCTCCATAGTTTCAGACGCTACAACACACTTCAATTCATAAAATATCAGTGTCAATCCTTCTCTTCCAGACGGTCCAGAGGCCGCGGCTGTGTCAGTGAGTCCCTCTGGTGAGATAGTGGAGGGCAGTTCAGTGACTCTGGCCTGTAGCAGTGATGCTAACCCAGAAGCTAACTACACCTGGTACAACGAGAACCAAACAGTACAACAAGGACTAGAGGGCATCTATAAAGTCAACTCCATCGGCTCAGAGGACAGGGGGATCTACCACTGCAAGTCTGAGAATCAATACGGACAGATCGCCTCTACATCTCTATTCTTAGATGTCCAGTGTGAGTAGAACATTTCAACAAATCATTTATTTTAAAAGTTTAGTTAAAATAAATACATTTGCTTGCACAACTGTGGCTGTAGCTGTAGACATTTCTCAGTTCCTCCTTTACACATAGCAGCGGTTGTGGTCAACTCTACATCAGTATACAGTGGATTTAAATAGCAAGTGAACATCAGTCAAGGTAACAAAAAAAGGGGAACTGTTTGTGCCCGGAACTGTGGCACCTCAAAGCCACTCTACATATATGCATGTTGGGGCCACACTAACAGAGTATTTCCGCACACATATTAACTACTACATACATCTATTTTCCTCCAGATGCTCCAAAGCTTCCCTCTGTGTCAGTGAGTCCCTCTGGTGAGATAGTGGAGGGCAGTTCAGTGAATCTGACCTGTAGCAGTGATGCTAACCCAGAAGCTAACTACACCTGGTTCAAGGAGAATGAAGACTCACCAAAAGCTTCAGGACCGATCTTCACCATCACTGACTTCAGATCTGAACACAGTGGGAATTATTACTGTGAAGCCTGGAACAGAAGAGGGCGCCAGAACTCCACCTTACATCTGACTGTTGTAGCAGGTATGTGTGCACCGTAAAAAGCACCTTTTATACAAGAAATACAGTTCAGAGTAGTTTACTATATAGAAATGACATGCACGGAGTCCTTTACATTCAAATAGAAACAGAATTAATATGAAAACAGGGAGATAATGCCAAAATAACAGAAAAAGATGCAAAATACAACACACATATGAAGCAAAGAGAAAGTAACATGAAGTAAACTAGTGATAATGATTAAGTAAGTATGCAGATTTCTTATTCGACACACATGCTGTAATTCGGTTATTAACTGTCAGTTTTATCTTCTGATTATCCAGGTGCAAATACATTGGCAGTAATAGGATCGCTCACTGCTGTCCTGCTGGCTCTCATACTCCTCACTGTCTTTCTATGGATTAGGTGAGCATTAGTGTGTCAATAAGATTCTGTTTATGAATGCATCTGTTCCCTAAATGTATAATTTCATTCTTTAAAATGCTCATCCTCCTTTTCCAGGAGGAACAAGTCAGTCAAACAACAGTTGCAGAGTGGAGAGAGACCTGACAACAGAGCACAGGTAAGAAAATAAGAGTATTTCAGTACATAATAAAACCCCCACTGAAAAGTATTACGACTTACAGAGAGAGAACCCGGACACAGCTCTCGCTTTGAGCGTACAGAGATTGGATCGCCCATAGAAGGGACCCCATCACCCCATCACCTTATACTCCCTCAGCACCCTCCACAGTATCTCCCAGGGAACCCGGTCATAATCCTTCTCCAGATCCGCAATACACACACTGACAGAATCCGCTTTGTACACCCTCAATCGGAGGTTTCGTCTATCGGCCGAACCGTCCTTTCCAGCACCTTGAAGTAGACATTACCAGGAAGGCTAAGAGTTTGATATCCTTACGGGCAGTGTGTAGTATTTGAATGTCATACACGTCTGCTAGCAGTACGATTATATTCACAACAAAAAACATTGTATATTGAGCCGCGGAAATTTCAGAGAAGAAAATTGAAGAATTGAAGATCAACCTCCCTCGTAAAGTCATTGGGGACTTTAAGCAACAACGGTTGAGAGGACGGCTACGCGGTCCAGCAGAATTTTGAGCATTCGAGACTTTATGTCATCACCTCCTATCGCTGTAGTCAGAGCGAGTCAGAGCCGTAGTCCTTCTGTTTAAAACAACGGCGGAACGGGGTTTTGGCGTTGTGAGCGCTACACCAACTGCAGCAAGTAGCCGACCGTCCTAAGAGTTGCTAGGTGATATTGGAACTCGTTGGAATCTTTCCCCAACGCCATAGCCCTCCCTAAAACGCCGCTGCTTAAAGTCCCTATTGTAGTTTAATTTGTGCAGCAGGGCAATACAAATGTAGTCATGCTTGAGTTCTGTTTGTCTGTTCAGCTGAATATGGCTCCAGTGCATGACACCCCGTCAGCCGCAGCACAGAGACGACCAGCCGAACAGCCGCAGGAACTTCTTTACGCCAGCGTCCGCTTCCGTGAGAACCAGGAGGACGCTCTCTACTCCAACATCCGTCCAGCTCCGCCACACACACAACCAGAGGCAGCACACGATGACGAGGGTACTGAATACAGTACTATCAAGAAGGGCAGTGCAAGAAGTGTCCCAAGGTGAGTAGCTCCTCTCTTACTTTTTACATTTTGTACACTTAAAGCTGGGGTATATGATTTCTGATTGGTCAAAGTTAACATGAGCTGTACACTTTGACCAATCAGAGCGAGGCTACGATTCTCTGTTCTTATTGGCTGTTGGGATTGTGCATTCACTTTGGCACGACTTTATTGGTGTAGAGCGTGTCAGGGAGGGACCATAGGGGAGGGACCAAAGAGAACAAGTGGAGCGGTTGAGGTATTTGGATTCAAATCTCTATCCCAACTGCTATTTTCTCCCCAAATCCTCCACCCCAGCTTTAAGTTAAAATAAAGAAAGATTAAAAATACACATTGTGTTACAGAGCTGTGAGTGTACTTTATTTTTTTCTTCACAGAACTACACATCAAGAAGACGGGGAGGGTTCGTTTGCGCTGTACAGCACCGTCATGAAAACCAGTGTGAACAAAACGTGAATCTGTTTTATTAATTTTAATCAAATTAAACATGGTTGATATTTTATGCACTTTGTCTAATAAGCTGGCCACACTGAGGTTAGAAATACTGTAAATTTTAAGGACAGACATGGCCAGGAGCAGCATGAAGGCAACCTTAAAAAAATGAAAAAAATTGTTTTATGTAAGGAATGTAAAAACTGGTTTACTTGCTGATTGTTTATTAATAAGTGCTTAAAGGCCTACTTCACCGGTTTGAATATGAAGGTGTATTGAATTCTGAGATCCTATGTAGTATAAATGTGCGAAAAAAATTAAAATCGGTTCATCCTAGCCTGAGAAAAGGCAGAAAGAGTGTTTTTTTTAACCCTATATTTCTCTTTCTCGTGACATCACAGAAAGAGAAATATAGGGTTAAAAAAAACTTACTTTGTAAATATTACTGTGATGTCTTTTAAAAAAACACTCTTTCTGCCTTTTCTCAGGCTAGGATGAACCGATTTTAATTTTTTTTGCACATTTATACTACATAGGATCTCAGAATTCAATACACCTTCATATTCAAACTGGTGAAGTAGGCCTTTAAACACAAATTATAAAACTATATATTTTTTTCAATTGCCCACTCTGGTATAACACCATGCAGATAGGTTTGATTGTATCTATTGATGGAAAAAACTTGTACTTCTGTTGACTAAACTTTGTTTAATAAAATAGAATCTCGACTACTCTCAGTTGTCCTTTCTTGAATAGGGGAAGGTGGGGTGATTTGTGCAACTTTTTACTCAAAGTGATTTTAAAGTGAGGCCTTGACAGTTATGTCTCCAACTCAAATATGTACATATATTTCAGGATGTTGTGCATCCCTGGCAATAAAAACTTTGGATCTGGAATAAACTGTTTAAGAAATATAGCTTTCGGAAAAAAAGTTGTCTTGTCGCACAAATCACCCCACTACGTGGGGTGATTTGTGCGTCATTCTGTCACAATGACAAAGTCACCATCATCATCTTTCTGGCCATCTGAACTCTCATCAGTGGTGTCGTTAAGTGGAATTGAGATGTCACTCTCTTCTGAGCTACTGTAGACAATCACTTTCTTTTGGTGACCAGCGTATACAGCTATGCCACTGGCACAACTCTCAGAAATGTACTTTGCACTAGTTGCTCCGTGCTTGTGGAACCAACTGCCACCTGACAAATGTGATTCCCCCTACATTTCTGCCTTTAAATCAAGGCTCAAAACCCATATGTACACCCTGGTGTTTCCTCCCCATTAACCTCTGCACTACTTACTTACCTCTGCACTACTATCTGTGTTTATGTGGATGTATGGGCTTTACGTCTTTTATTTTGGTTATTGTTATTTTACCTTCATTGTTTACCTACTGAATGCACTATGTACAGCACTTTGGACAGTGCAAACTGTCATAAATGTGCTTTTATAAATACATTTTACTTACTTACTTACTTATAACTCACCCAGGCCCTTGCGCACAAATCACCCCATCCCCAGAATTTTGGATAATAGGCATGATGCAGCAATTTAGGGTTGACATTGTGCTAACTATATAGACTCAAAGTGTAGCATACCAAAGCACTAAAACATGTGTCAAATGTTTTCAAACGTGTCTATAATTGTTCAGACACAATAATCAAAAAACCTTGATCATGGAAATTTTACTTTGAAAGGCAAAACACAGTGTTTTGAGCTTAAATGTGCTTATATCTTATTCCTTGTGTCTCCCTTCTTTACAGGATGAGTCAAATGGATGGCTCTTCTTAAATATGTGGTCACATTTCCAATTTCTTCCACGGTTTTCTAGAAACAAGGGGTTTTGCAACTTCCAAAATGCACAAATCACCCCACCTTCCCCTATATAAGTGTAATACAAACATCTTAAAACTTCTTGGCACAGAGAATGTACAGATACACAGTTCACAGTAAAAACCAAATCATGCATTTTTTTATGGAAAGGTCAATCCTGGTGGACCAGTACACATGTAACAAAGGGAGAGAGTATTAAGCTAATTTGATGTTCGCAAGCTCAAAGTGAATTTTAAAGTAAGATCGGTATTGTATTACTTAGAAGTTGTTTTTTAGTACCCTTTCATATTTTAACCCTATATACTTTTCAACCGTCACTCAAAATGTTAACTTAGGGTGTATTCACACTGGGAAAGTTTGCTAGTTCACTTGCTTAGGTCCAGACCCAATAGCATTTTGATTGTGTTTGTTTGGTGTGGTCCACTTTCATATTGTGAACCAGCATTACGAAGCAAAACCACATGTGATCTGAGGTCATTCATTGATTGGACAGACATTCTGGGGTGGAGAGAAGCAGGAAGCACAAAGTGAAAACTCAAAACTGCAAAATTGTTAACAATCATGGAGATATATCCTGCGATCGTGTTTATGTTGTGCCATCAGCAAATAAAAACTGTGCATCATTAAAATATGAAGGCTAGACTTCCAGTCATTTACGTTGTAGAGAGAGAGAGAGGGGGGGGGGGGGGGGCGTGTACTACTGCCTGATCTACAGTAATATGGGGTTAAAAAAAAGGTCTACATCTAGCCTTTAAATAAAGAAGAAAACATCAAATCATTGTTGTTTCATAGGCTATTGTAACCCGGTTGAAATAAGGGGTCTGGTTATTAACCAGAACAACAACTTTCTTGGTTACATAAGAGTTTATTGTTTTCCATAATGTGTTGTTGCGGTGCTGTAATGTTGCATACTGTGGAAATGTTATTTGAAATATTGTATATTGTGATTTAAATTCATACAAGTTGTATTGTATAAATCCTTTGTTTAATTTACCTGTAATATAGCCATACAGTCACCAGGGGGCGCAATTATGTGATTGTGGGTTGATGTGGGGAGGGGAGACGAAAAAAAGAGAGAAAAGAAGAGGGCTCGGAGATTGTGAGAAGAACACGATGTTAGATAAATTTAGCACACGTTTTGTATTAAGTTATGGACTTTAATGACACAATTAGCTGTTAAATGCTACAAGAGTGACTTGTGCATGTGATGTAAACTCCAGCACGGACTTAAGTAGAAACTTCAACAGCCCACGGTAACGACGATGTGAGCAGTTAGTTAGCCCGGCTAGCTGAGCAGCAGTAGCATGTTAGCTAACACAGCCAACGGACGTAACTACAACTGGATTTCCCCCGAGGATCGCCGACCAGATAGCGGGTGGAAGTGGAGCCACACGGGTTTGCTCACCTTCGTCTGGCGAAGAGGAATCAAGCAGCGAGCGAGTGAGGAGCGCCTTTTTTCTCTCTTCACCCATGGACTTTCGCGGACATTCATTGCCATTCTCCTGGACGTGAGTACAGTATTTTCTTTGGCTCAGAGGAGCGAAGAGGATTATTTTCTTCAGAACAGGCCTGTTACGGGGTTTTTGAAAGGACTCTTTTCTTTAGTTTTTATAATATTAGCCTACGCCGTTTTAGTTAGGTTATTAGGCTACTGTGACAAGGTAATGCAAATGTGTATTTGTTTATAGCCTACTGGTTTAAGCTTTATGGGATATTGAACAAGGTTTAATTGTATTCCCATTGATATGTTATAGAAAGTGAACGTCAATTGAGTGTATTTGACACATCTGGTATCTGTGAAATGCACAGTATTTCATATTTTATTTAAAAAAATCAACTTTTAGTTACTTACCTTTTTGTTTGTCTGCTTAATCATACAGTGCAGTGGTGATATTTTGCATGTTTAGGAGTAATTAAGGGTAGCCTACTATTATTTGCATATGTATAAATTAATATAGGGAATTCTAAACTAATATTGAAGTAAATAAGTTGGGAACCTACTATATCAGGGGTGGGCAATATGTTTTTCCAGTGGGCCATACTGACTCCGTTAAAGTAAGTGAAGGGCCACACAATTGGAAATAAAATTTAAACATGAAATATTTAGTGCAGAATTACTTTAAACTACCGGTACATAGATTTGGTGGGCTTGATTGTGTTATTCACTAGCCCTTTTTAAATATTACAATTAACAACTCTGCAACAATTAACTATGATTCAGTGAGACTGTTATATTTGTGTAACAGACCTGCATCACTCAATGAAGAAATTATTATTAAAAAAAAAAAACGGGGGGCCCCACACTAGGACTTGAAACGGGCCCCCAGATCGTTAAGGCCGCCCCTGTGATAATGACAGAACTGGACTCCTACAGTACTAAGACGACAGACCAGTCATTTTCAACAATAAACATTGTGTGCACTGCCTCACACACAAACTCTCAGTTCAACCAAGTCCACAAACAAAAATATACAATGTGTGTTCGCACCTTAAGGCAGAATGGCTTGGTATAACGTTCAACACAAATTATAAACTCTCCCACTCTGTTTCGGAGCGAACTTGACACAAATTGTTTACTCACGGAAAACCTCCCTCCAAGCTGAGCGGGCAGTTTTAGGTTGCGTCCACACCAAACGTTTGCGAACGTTATGTTGCGTCCTCAATTAAACATTTGCGAACAGGCATACACATACACATTAACAAAATAAAAAATGAAATAATAAACAACATGTAAAACGAACGTAAGAGCCGCATGAAACGTTTGCGAAACTCACACTGTTTTAACAACTCTGGCAGTTATCTTGCTGCCGATTGATAGTGCACACATTGTCTCTGTATCCGTGAAGCTCCAAAAAGTTGGTAGCCTAGGCCTACTATATATTATATTATACTATATTATATTCTTTGAAAACAGAAATTGCATTTTGGCATATTAGGCATACAGCCTTTGAACCCACATGAGTAACAAAATATTTAGAAGTCCACTCGGTGTTAAAAACACGACATTCCGAATCAACTTTCCTCTTTTTCACAGCACTCATCCTGATGATCATCAAACTGTCTGCAAGAGTCAAGGAAGCGCATTTTCACCCATTCCAAATTAAAATAGCGCCCTCTGTTGCAATCAGATTGTATAGCAGTTCAAACTCATGCCTCTATAATGCGGGATTTTTTCTTCTTCTTCTTCTTTTCTCCGTGGATGTCGCGGGCCGGACTGAGACAGCCCACGGGCCGGGTCTGGCCCGCGGGCCGTAAAATGCCCATGTGTGTACTATATTATTGGGGTAAAAGGGGCTACAATATCGTTATAATATGTAGGCCTATGTCAATGCCACGTTATGTGGCTTGTAGCCTACGATGTGAAACACAAGTTTTTACTGTAGGCTATTTTTGCTGTTGGACATGCGGCTCTTGAGAAAAATAGGCTCAACCTGACAATCAGCTGATTTAGCTGTGTGTCAGCTGGGTGTCAGTTTGGCGCAGCTCAGCTCCACTGACGGTCCGTTAAACGGGAAGCAAATAAAAAAACACTTCATGCTAAGTGACTTCATGCGTGACCCTGTTGGCACTGTTTATTGTTTATTGTTTATTGTGGATCCCCATTAGTTGACGCAGAAGAGGCAGACTAGTCTTCCTGGGGTCCAATTAAAATCTGAACACACAAACAACAATTCATCACATTCACTCAAATACAGTAAAAGTACAGTTACAAGACTACAAATACATAACAACAGTTGCAAACAAACAAATAAATGGGCGTCTGGGCGCCTCAGAGCGCGCAAACACCCACATCAAAACACAATACATTGAGCACCAAGCCAAGTCAGAGTCCCGAGTTCCTATTTAACATAAATAAAATAGGATTTAATTTGCCTCTTGAATTCCCTCTTCACAGGTATAACACGAATGTGCGAATGTGAAGCTGACGGCGATTTTATGAAAAAATAAAAGAGCGAAAATGCACAGTGCTTCCTATATTTGGGTCGGATCGAGTCCGGCCAAATTCACACCACAAATGAACTGCAGCAGAGTTTGTTTGTTTGTAAGCGCATCGAGACTACCTCTTCAGGTTGGGCTCGGAGCGCTTGTTTGGTCCGCCCCGCGTGCGATTGCTGTATTCACACCTGCCTGAAAGATGCACACTGAAGGCGGAGGTGCACCTGAGTTAGTTTCAACCAAACTAAACACGGCAGGTGTGAGTACATCCTTAAACACTTCATGCACAAGTGCATATATGTGTAATTAATATGATATGTGTGAAGGTGCGTGGTAATTTTACTTTTTTTGCGATGCAGTGGCCCAAGACAAATTTACCTATACAGGACAATTAAGTATGAACAAAGAACACAATGACTCAGACATTATCTCACTTCATGCATGTTAATAATGCAAAGAGGAAGGAAGTCTGTCTGTCAGCTTGACTTCTGTTTTTTCTTCTCACTGCGCTGATGATATCTCTCTGCTGTGAGCTGAATTGCTTAAGGATATGATTGATATTTCTTGCACACCTTATTTACCTGCTGGGGAGTTGTATTGTCGCTGAAGTCACACAAAGACAAGAGGAGCAGCTATGAGTTGGAAAGCAGCAGCGAGTGGATTCATCGTCATCCTTCTCTGTGTGCCAGGTAATGTTTCTCCTCATTAACATTGAAGGGCAGTTATTCAAATGTTTAATTTTGTATTGATTTAAAAGTAGATCATACTCCTACATCATGATTCCTAAAGCATCATTTTTAGCGCTCGGTGGTTTTATTATGGTGATAAGTAAAGTCGTCACACCTGTTTTAAGTTTTAACACGGGCAACATCTCTGCATCCTTAAACCTGAACATTTGAGTGGTGTGCAAAGTAAGAATAGAACTGTTTCAGTTACCGGTATAACTGGAGTTATTAGTGGTATTAGTAGATTTAATAACTAAAGAGTAAATTGACTAATGTCTGTGTATCCTATGTAATACGATAGCATCTACCCAGAGCTAAACAAAAAAGGAACCAAACCTCGACAAATCATTGTGATACTTGTTGACGTCAGTGTGACATTTCTGTTCTCAGTATGGATTACAGTATTCTGCCTTTGGTTTTCTAAATGTAACGTAGAGTTGGCAGCCAAGTGTCAGTTTGTGCCCACAATTCTACATTATCTAAAAATTAAACTGAACTCCTGGCAACATAGTGAACAGTGACATTTTCAGACACTCAGAGTTGCATTACCGACCTTACCGACATCTTTGTCTTAACATGCAGAGAGACGTTTTAGAGCCAAGTAGTTTTGGGGAATGTATTTCTAAATGGTTTGTAAAATGTTACAGCCTTTCCTGTGTTTTGACAGTTGTTTTTCTGCTGTGCTCTCTGTTACAGCAATACAGGGTCTGAATGACTGGGAGTGACTTACACTTCTACTCAGATCTGTGCCGTAAAAGGATCAACTGTGGTAATGAATTGCACCTACAGATACCCCTCCAGCCAAAACGGCATTGTTACTACAGTTCAGCAAAAACTATGGTTCACTAAAGGGCCTAATGATAATCCTGTGGCCCTCACCAACGATCCAGATTACTTGGATCGTGTGCAATACAGTCGTAATATGAACAACTCCACTCTGACCATCACAGACCTGAGAGAGAGCGACTCAGCTGAGTACAGGTTCAGATTCATCACAAACCAACCAGGAGGGAGATTTACTGGTAAACCTGGAGTCACTTTGTCTGTCACAGGTGATATTTTTATTTTGGAATATTTGGTTTCAGTTGTTCAGCGTCTAGGAAAAAATACTTTAAATCTCCATGTGTCTCTTTGTGTGATTGTAATGACATTTCTGGTCTTTCTACTTCTTCTATTTTACACATGTTTAGATCTGAAGGTGCAGGTGGAAAAATCCTCGTCCCAGGCAGAGCTGAAGTGTCTCAGCAGTTGTAATGCAGCTGATCATCCTCCTTATGTCTGGTACCTTAATGGAGAGAAACTGAATGACAATGCAGCTTTGCTTAGAGTCTTTGTTATTGACAATGAAAGCTATTCCTGTGCTCTTGAAGGATATGAGAATTACACCTCCCCTCCAGTGTGTGAGTTTACTCCACTGTGTCAATCAAAAACATTTCTAAGATTTTCACACACGGTATTAATTAATGATGTAAGTGTTTATCCATATAAGGATTTTTACAAAGGGCCTTGTACATCTTCTCCTCCAGATGCTCCAAAGCTTCCCTCTGTGTCAGTGAGTCCCTCTGATGAGATAGTGGAGGGCAGTTCAGTGAATCTGACCTGTAGCAGTGATGCTAACCCAGAAGCTAACTACACCTGGTACAAGATGAATGGAAATCAATACTTTCAATCTGTCAGTAAAGAATCACAGCTTTTCTTCCACTCCATGCAGTCATCAGACTCTGGAGAATATCGCTGTGAAGCTGAGAACGAGCTGGGGATGAAGACATCTAAACATGTCATTAATGTTAAATGTGAGTGAGTATAACTGTAAAGCTGAGAACAGCCTGGGGACAATTGAGTCTAACTATGTTCCCATTCGTGTGAAATGTGAGTGAAATAACTAATTTAAAAATCAATATTCAGCTTACTACTGTCAGCAACCTCAGCTTCACGGTTGCTAATCATACTTATGATGTCTGCACTCCATGTCTGATACTGTAGGTCACCTAGTGGATTATGCAATTGTCATTCTCCCCACAGTTAACACATAGATTTCCATTCATTTACACTTACTACAACACACTTTTATTCTCAAAATATCGGTGTCCACCCTTCTCTTCCAGATGCTCCAAAGCTTCCCTCTGTGTCAGTGAGTCCCTATGGTGAGATAGTGGAGGGCAGTTTAGTGACTCTCAACTGTAGCAGTGATGCTAACCCAGAAGCTAACTACACCTGGTACAAGGAGAACCAAACACTTCCCCATGGACCAGAGGGGAGTTACAGTTTCCACTCCATTAGCCCAGAGGACAGAGGAAACTACCACTGCAAGTCTGAGAATCAATACGGACACATCAACTCGACATCTCTATTTGTAGATGTCCATTGTAAGTCACACAAGAATGCTCTACTTTTCATGATACAAACCCCCTTCAATATCAGGCACACAAATATAAATAATGTTTTTCTATATGCACTGTCCTCCAGATGCTCCAAAGCTTCCCTCTGTGTCAGTGAGTCACCTTGGTGACATAAAAGAGAACAGTTCTGTGTCTCTGACCTGTAGCAGTGATGCTAACCCAAGAGCTAACTACACCTGGTACAAGGAGAATGAACCTAAACAACGCAGCAAAGATCCACAACTTGTGTTCAGCTCCATTCAGTCCTCAGACTCTGGAGAGTATTATTGTACAGCTGAGAACAACCTTGGAAATAGGACATCTGAATATTTCTCTGTTGATGTGAAATGTGAGTGAAACAAATCATAAAAAAAATCGACATTCAGCTGAAGATCACTGAGCAGCTCTAGTAGATGCTGAAATTGCCATTTATGTCACAGTTGACACAAAGATTTCCATTATTTTACATTTAAATTTTGCCAATACATTTTCTTCCAGATGCTCCAAAGCTTCCCTCTGTGTCAGTGAGTCCCTCTGGTGAGATAGTGGAGGGCAGTTCAGTGACTCTGACCTGTAGCAGTGATGCTAACCCAGAAGCTAACTACACCTGGTACAAGGAGAATGAAGACTCACCAAAAGCATCAGGACCGATCTTCACCATCACTGACATCAGATCTGAACACAGTGGGAATTATTACTGTGAAGCCGGGAACAGAAGAGGGCGCCATAACTCCACCTTACATCTGACTGTTGTGGCTGGTAAGTCAAACCAACGGCGCCATGTCAAATGTCCGACTGACCATTACTCCAACAGTTCAGTAATCCGACATATTTCCCATTTCACTGAAAGGCCATTAGTCCAACAGTCCATTATCCTCGAAACAGTCGACCTCCACTCTCTGTCTTTGGTGCTGAAATGTACATATGTGATGTAGTTGTTGTAATTTTCATGTTAAGAGAGAGACAGAGATGTGCGGCTTTATTTTAATTGTGGTATACCTTGGCTTTTGCTTTAAAAAATCTGCATGGTTTGCATGTGAATACATGATGATACATTAAATATAAAGGGTAGGAAAACTCCACGGAGTGTGTGTATTTTTGGCATAATGGACCATAGGACCGTTGGCCTTTTGCTCCCAAGGGAATTATTTAGAACTATTGAGTTGTCTGAATAATGTTCTGTAGGAACTATGGGCAGTCCCCAAACCAACACATACTGCATGAGTCATACTCTAATTCACAATCTGTGTCATATTTCTTGACCCTCCATGCTCCTGTGTCAGGGGAGAAGATGTTGCTTTTTGAAGTTGTATAATCGCAACAATTTATAGATAGCCGAATCAGGCTTTAATCAGGCTGATATCTTGTAGTCTGACGCTAGCACACATTCTAGACAGAATGCATTGAGCTGTCCTGGTAGTCCCACTAGGTCCACAACCAGATGGATTACAGTATTTATCAGAGAGCTATCACCTAACACATTGCCGTAATGTTTTTAATATTGTTATTTAGCATGATTTCTTTTAACACCCTTTGTTTGTCATTCTTTTAATTTGATCACTGTTTTTTAGGAGCATGGAAATTACTAGCAGCTACCACCATCTCGGTTCTGTCCCTTGCTATCATACTCATCTCTGTCATCCTTTGGATCATGTGAGCACATTTTCAACAAACAACAAAATACTACTTCATGAAGTGATTTGAAATTAATTTATTTCAACAGTTAGAATAGCACTCATGTATAACTTTTTTAATTAATTTTCCTTTACAGAATTAAGAGGTCCTCCAAGCAACAGTCTGATCCTGGAGGGAGACCAGACAACAGGGAACTGGTGAGGAAGTACATTTTAAGTACTGCAGTGCAAATTAATTACATATATAGGACTGAAACGCAAACGCTTCATATTGACTTACCTTATGCAAAACACCAATATTCAAATGTATGCAGATCATGCAGTGATTTATAGAGATACAAAAAAAACATCATACAATTCTCCTTGATTTTTACATCTGCAATGACTCGAAGCACCACAAAGGTACATTGACAGTCTAGAAGCAGGTGGAGAATAGCTGGTATACATACTGTGATGGGTGGGCGACTGAGACCAGCAGAGATTTCCGAGGACATCTGGTGGACGGATGGAGAATTACATTTCTGGAGAGTTAATAAGTAAAGCATTGGGCTGGAGGAAGAAATACAAATCTGCAGACAGAGTAAAATAAAAACTGCTGCGGGAGCCAATTTGACACAACCCTGATTCTGCTAAATAAACTCTGTTTTAATGTTAAATGATGGGACATTAGGCATTCATTTATCATCTGCTGTTAGTGACCTGGAACTACAACAACAATAACAACGTTGGTTTTCTACTCCAAGTCTTTTTCACTCTTTCTCTTTCAATTCGCATTTAATCATATTGCTCCACAGGTACAACCAGCAGAGCAACAGGATGAGCTTCACTATGCCACTGTCCACTTTTCCAAAAGTCAGGAGGATCCTTTGTACTCAAACATCAGACAGGGGGACAAAAGGAAGGAAGAAGAGGAGGCTGTTGAGTACTCTACTGTAAAATGTAACAGTGACACTATGGCCTTAAGGTGAGATGCTCCTCCCAATGTACTGTCAGTTAATCTGTTGCACTATTTAAAACAAATAACAACTTTATTTTGATCACTGTGTCTTTTACAGTACTAATATGACTTTCCTCCTCAGAACCATTGGCCAGAACGCTGTGGAGGATCCAGCTGCATTGTACAGTACAGTCAACAAACAGCCCAAAGACGATGGAGAGAGGAATCTCTAGTCTGATATCCATCTATCCATCTATCCATCCATCCATCACTATAGAGTATCTGAAGAGGTTAACATTGTATTTATTGTTAGTATTTTTCCACATTATGATTATTAAGCAATGTGTCTGTGTTCCTTACTTTGAATGTCCCTTTACCCATTTCATTCACACTTGGTATTAATGAATTACCTAATGCAGAAAACCAATATTCAAATGTGTGCAGATGATGCAGAATTTCATACACATGCAAAACACACCCAAGAAGCCTCCTTAATTCTTACATCTACTTTTACTCATGCTCAAGGCTGACTCATTAAATCATGTCTGTTATTGGATACAAGAAAACAAATGTGTGTATATAATATAATATATAACAAAATATAATAATATAATTTTTATATATTGTAATTGGTTTTATAGTGTTAGATAAAGGTTATTAATACAATTTTCTTTTAAGTAAAGTCTCTCTTTTTTTATTGAGCTTTGACAATTTGATTAACATCTTTAAATATCCTAGTTTTATGCAATATGCATAAAACTAGGATATTTAAAGATGTTAATCAAATTGGGGTTTTTCGTGAGGTGACATACAGGCACACCATATTTGGCCACACAGTACTGTCAGTAAAGGGAAGTAAATACTTGAATAGCCTTCCACTTGCAATTAGAGAGGGCCCTACATGTTCTAATATTAAGAACCATCTCAAACAAAGGCTCAAGCCAGATCTGAAAATCTGTAAAACATCACCATGTATTTTCTGTTTTATACTAGTGTATATTTTTATTTGTTTATTTTCACTTGTAAGTGTTTTATTTTTTTGTTACTTGCTTAGGGACTACAAATGTGAATTGGTATTTTTGCTAACTCTGGTATCTTTACGACTTGGATTAACCATACTTATGTTATCTATCGTACTCTTTCCAAGGAAGGCAAGGCAAGTTTATTTATAAAGCACAAATAAGACACAAGACCAAGTAAGTGGTCTGTAACTATTTAAGTAAGTGAGGAAGTGTAGGGAGACCACAGATGAGAAGTGTCTTATCACAGTTTCAGCCCTGCTCTCATCTGGCCAAAGACACTTAACTCCTTTCAGGACCAGTGTTCATTAAAATGTACTTCAAATATAGTTTGCAATTTTGCTGTCCAGTTGCTCTAATGGATTTTAGCAGATATACATGCACAAAAGTACACATTTAATTTAATTTATGAAATAATGCCTCTATTTTCTCACATTAACTCATTAATTGGTTTCCTTAACTAAAACAACTTTAGGTCTTCAGAGGTTAAACTTTAGTGTTGAAAGTACTCTCCTCTTTGAATGTTATTTAGGCCATTTTTGTTCCATTGATTTCGCCTTTCCATTTGACTTTTTCTTAATCTGCAGTCTACCATTATGTTAATGTTTGAAATAAACAAATAGAAAATCTGAGAATATGTCCTATAGTATTATTATTTTATTTAACCTTTATTTCAACAAAGGTTATAGATGTAAAATAGATTATGTTAAATGAATTTAGAAATGCATAGTTCTCAAAACAGCAAAGAAAAGAAAAGAAAAATATTGATGTATAAACCAATGGCATTGGGCTCAAAAACCGTTTAAATACTGTGAAAGGGAAGGAAGTTGGGTGTATTCTTCACAGCTCAAGCTCTGTCGTCTGCATTCCGAGCACATTGAAATTAATGTAATCAACAGAACTTCCTGACACTTTTAGGTGTTTTTGATGTGACAGCTCTCAAACTTCTGTAGACGACTGACTTGCAGACATGTTTTATTGACCGAAGTCGCGCAGAGAGATGAGAGGAGCAGCTATGAGTTTATTTGCAGCAGCGGGTGGAATTTTCCTCCTTCTCTTCGCTCTACCAGGTATTGTATATCTACATTTACCTTATATGTTATTAAGACGTAGTCAGAGACACCTCAAGTGAGTTTAAGAATTCATTACATATTCATTGACCACCATGTTCCTAGATTTGACCCGCGAAGTGATACAGTGTGATACATTCCCTGAAACTATTCACTGCAACACCAAGTTGTACTACTTCTTTGGTGCATAAATGCATGTATCCAAATTAAGCACCCAGTAATTTGAGGATGTTCTCTGTATCCTTTTACCTGGATACTGTAGGTTAAATAATAACGATAATAATAATACAAATTATAATAATGTATTTTTTTATATAGCGCTTTTGAAGAAACGTCACTTGGTTTAAGTCTTGTGTTCATTAAGTTCAGTCTCTTGAAAGATTCATCCCCATAGTTGCATACAACGTCTTTGTTGAGTGGGAGCTTCCTCTCCTCCCCTTGTGATAACTACTCACGATGTAGTGACATTTTGGGGAAAGTATGGGGAGTCTGATGCAAATCAGTGGGTGCCACCCTGCTGTCTCATCATGTTGACCCAAACAGCAGACTTATCACACTTTTTCCTGCTTCTGTCGTCTGCCTATTTTGTTTTTTAATTAATTAACTAATTATTTTTAATTCACCAAAACTGCACATTTAGGATTTTATCGAATACAATGGCTTTCAGATGAAATGTTCAAGATGCTGGAACATGCCAGTCTTAGGATCTAGCAGTGATATAAAAAAAACAAAAAATAATAATTGAACCACAGAATATACATTTATTTAATAGTTAAAAGAGATGAGTATGTTTTTTGACAGTGATTGGAGAAAAAACATATTTTGAGGTGTCTGAAAGCCTGTCCAGGATACCTCTCCCCCAGAACACATTGGTACTATGGACCTCTTTATCTTAATTTACAGGATATTGGAAGAGCATACATAAGTTGTCGAATGTTGTGCCATGTAGAGCCAGAAGTCGAACAGCTTCCAATCACATACTGCCACCTAATGGAACATTTTAGTTAGTGCACTGCATGACTTCATCCATCTTTAATATGGGTGACTAAACTTGACTTTTATTTTGTGGATTTTATGATTTTATTTGATTATGAGTTTTATGATGATTTATGAGTTTGACTGTTGTATCTGTTGTGCTCTGTCGTACAGCGATACAGGGTCAGAATGACTGGGGAGTGACTTACACTTCTACTCAGATCTGTGCCGTCAATGGATCAACTGTGGAAATGAAGTGCACCTACAGATACCCATCCAGCATGAACGGCCTTGCTACTAAAGTTGAGCAAAAATTCTGGTTTACAAAAGAGAGTACAGATATTTATAACAACATAATATCAGAGTATTCAGGTCGTGCGAAGTATAGCAATGAGAACGACTGCACTCTGAGAATCACAGACCTGAGAAAGAGCGACTCAGCTGAGTACAAGTTCAGATTCATCACAAACCAACCAGGTGGAAAGTTTGCTGGTAAACCTGGAGTTACTTTATCCGTCACAGGTAACAATTCATTGGAATATTTAGTTCCAGTTCGGAATCTGGCAAACACGACTGCTAGTCTATATTTAATATTGGACTGTCTGACATCATGCATTTACATTTTAAATTACATTTCTGTTCTTTTTACTTCTTCTATTTGACACATGTTCAGATCTGAAGGTGCAGGTGAACAGATCCTCGCCTCAGGCAGAGCTGAAGTGTCTCAGCAGTTGTGATGCAGCTGATCATCCTCCTTATGTCTGGTACCATGATGATGAGAAAATGAATGAGAAAACATATTTGCTTAGAGTCTCTGTTATTGACATAGGAAGATATTCCTGTGCTCTTGAAGGATATGAGAACCACCGTTCTCCTCCAGTGTGTGAGTTTACTCGACTGTCAAAAATTAACCGTCAAATATTTAAAACGTTTTAATCACGATAATGTTTTTCTATATAGTGAAGTGTATAATGTGCCTATGTACATTCTCCTGCAGATGCCCCAAAGCCGACTGTGTCAGTGAGTCCCACTGGTGATATTATAGTGAACAGTTCAGTTACCCTGACCTGTAGCGGTGATGCTAACCCTGAAGCTAAATACACCTGGTACAAGCAGAAAGGCAGTAATCCTCTCAGTAAAGACAAACAGCTTGTCCTCAGCTCAATCCAGTTCTCTGACTCTGGAGTGTATCACTGTACAGCTGAGAATGAGTTGGGGAGTGGAACATCTAACTATGTCTCTATCGATGTGAAATGTGAGTGTGAACTAATTATTTAAAAACATTTTGATGTCATTACAGGCATGTTTAGATTTGCAAATCTCTGCCGTGGCAACAGCCAACTCTTTACCCTCAACTTCCTTTTTCCTCCAGATGCTCCAAAGCTTCCCTCTGTGTCAGTGAGTCCCTCTGGTGAGATAATGGAGAACATTTCAGTGACTCTGACCTGCAGCAGTGATGCTAATCCAGAAGCTAAATACACCTGGTACAAGCAGTATGGAAATCAATACCTTCATTCTCGCAGTAAAGAACCAGAGCTCGTCTTTAGGTCCATCCAGGCCTCTGACTCTGGAATGTATCACTGTGAAGCTGAGAATGAGTTGGGGACTGGGATGTCTAACAATGTCTCTATTATTGTGAAATGTGAGTGAAACAACTTATTGAATAGCAGCAAAAGCTTAAATTATTATGTAGTATGCTATTATGTATAAGATTTGAAAATATCTTTCTCTGGCAATAGCCAGCCCCAACCTATTTTATCTCTCCAAAGGTTCTGTCTGTCTGCGAGTTCCTCAAAAGATATTGGCAGACACATTTTCATACTAAAGTTAATTCATGTTCTTACATTTTCCTCAAGATGCTCCAAAGCTTCCCTCTGTGTCAGTGAGTCCCTCTGGTGAGATAGTAGAAGGCAGGACAGTGACTCTGACCTGTAGCAGTGATGCTAACCCAGCAGCTAATTACACCTGGTACAAGGGGAATGGAAATCAATACCTTCAATACGGCAGTAAAAAAACAGAGCTTGTGTTCAACTCCATCCAGTCTGTTGACTCTGGAACTTATTTCTGTGAAGCTGGGAATGAGCTGGGGAATGGAATATCTAACTATGTCTCCATTACTGTGAAATGTGAGTGAAATAACTTCTTTGATAATAATAATAAACAAAATAGGAAAACTATTATGTGAAAGATTTGAAAATATCTCCCTCTGGTCCAAGCCTGCCCCAACTTATTTTTCTATTATCTCCTCCAGATGCTCCAAAGCTTCCCTCTGTGTCAGTGAGTCCCTCTGGTGAGATAGTGGAGGGCAGTTCAGTGATTCTGACCTGTAGCAGTGATGCTAACCCAGAAGCTAAATACACCTGGTACAAGAGCAATGGCCGTTATCCTCGCAGTACAGAACCACAGCTTGTCTTCAGCTTCATCCAGTCCTCTGACTCTGGAGTGTATCACTGTACAGCTGAGAACGCCCTGGGGATTGGGACATCTAAATATGTCTCTATTAATGTTAAATGTGAGTTAAAGATCTTATTAGAAAGCATTCAATGTCATTGCCATCATCTAGGGTAGTAAATAAAATTATTTTTCTCCAGATGCTCCAAAGCTTCCCTCTGTGTCAGTGAGTCCCTCTGGTGAGATAGTGGAGGGCAGTTCAGTGAATCTGACCTGTAGCAGTGATGCTAACCCAGAAGCTAACTACACCTGGTACAAGAAGAATGACAGTAATCCTCGCAGTAAAGAACCACAGCTTGTCTTCAGCTCCATCCAGTCCTCTGACTCTGGAGTGTATCACTGTACAGCTGTGAACAAGCTGGGGAGGAGGATATCTAAATACTTACCAATTAATGTGACATGTAAGTGCAACCCATTCATTACAGAAAATAGTTTGAATCGAATAAATGTTACATTTGGCACCTGGCAGCCCTTCACCCTCGTCTCCCTGTTATCTACTCTAGATGCTCCGAAGCTTCCCTCTGTGTCAGTGAGTCCCTCTGGTGAGATAGTGGAGGGCAGTTCAGTGATTCTGACCTGTAGCAGTGATGCTAACCCAGCAGCTAAATATATCTGGTACAAGGAGAATGAGAGGGAAACTCGCAGTAAAGAACCACAGCTTGTCTTCCTGTCCATCCAGCCCTCCGAGTCTGGAGTGTATTACTGTGAAGCTGAGAATGAGCTTGGGAATGGAACATCTACCTATGTCTTCATCAATGTGAAATGTGAGTGAAACAACTTATTTCATGGGATCACAAGCTTAAAGCTTTTACGTATAATAATTTGACAATATTGACCTAATATCTCCTCCAGATCCTCCAAAACTTCCCTATGTGTCAGTGAGTCCCTCTGGTGAGATAGTGGAGGGCAGTTCAGTGAATCTGACCTGTAGCAGTGTTGCTAACCCAGAAGCTAAATACACCTGGTACAAGCGGTATGGCCGTAATCCTCGCAGTAAAACACCGAAACTTGTCTTCCGGTCCATCCAGGCCTCTGACTCAGGAGAGTATTACTGTACAGCTGTGAACAAGCTGGGGACGAGGACATCTAATAATGCCTCTATCAATGTGAAATGTGAGTGTAACTGCTATTTTAAATGCATGTTATTGCCATTTCAAGTATCTAGTGTCAACAAGACACAGGCCGACACATTTGTCTTACTAAAATCAATTAATGTATTTCCTCCAAGATGCTCCAAAGCTTCCCTCTGTGTCAGTGAGTCCCTCTGGTGAGATAGTGGAGGGCAGTTCAGTGACTCTGACCTGTAGCAGTGATGCTAACCCAGAAGCTAACTACACCTGGTACAAGCAGTATGGAAATCAATACCTTCAATATCGCAGTAAAGAACCAGAGTTTGTCTTCAGGAACATTCAGTCCTCTGACTCTGGAGTGTATCACTGTGCAGCTGAGAATGACTTGGGGGGAAGTACATCTAACATTGTCTCTATCAATGTGAAATGTGAGTGAAACAACTTATTTCAAGGCATCACAAGCTTAAAGCTATTATGTACATATATGCTTTGAAAATCTCTACCTAATATCTCCTCCAGATTCTCCAAAGGTTATGCCTGTTTCAGTGAGTCCCTCTGGTGAGATAGTGGAGGGCAGTTCAGTGACTCTGACCTGTAGCAGTGATGCTAACCCAGAAGCTAACTACACCTGGTACAAGCAGAATGGCAGTAAATCTCTCAGTAAAGAATCACAGCTTGTCTTCTGGTCCATACAGTCCTCTGACTCTGGAGAGTATCACTGTACAGCTGAGAACGAGCTGGGGAGGAATACATCTAAATATGTCGCTATTGATGTTGTATGTGAGTGAAATTACTTATTTTAAAACACTTTTAATAAAGCTATTACATGTTTAGATTTGCAAATCTCTGCCGTGGCAACAGCCAACTCTTTACCCTCAACTTCCTTTTTCCTCCAGATGCTCCAAAGCTTCCCTCTGTGTCAGTGAGTCCCTCTGGTGAGATAATGGAGAACATTTCAGTGACTCTGACCTGCAGCAGTGATGCTAATCCAGAAGCTAAATACACCTGGTACAAGCAGTATGGAAATCAATACCTTCATTCTCGCAGTAAAGAACCAGAGCTCGTCTTTAGGTCCATCCAGCCTCTGACTCTGGATGTATCACTGTGAAGCTGAGAATGAGTTGGGGACTGGGATGTCTAACAATGTCTCTATTAATGTGAAATGTGAGTGAAACAACTTGAATAGCAGACAAAGCTTAAAGCTATTATGTATGCTATTTGAAAATGTATTCCTCTGGCATAAGGCAGCCCCAACCTATTTTTCTATTATCTCATCCAGATGCTCCAAGGCTTCCCTCTGTGTCAGTGAGTCCCTCTGGTGGGATAGTGGAGGGCAGTTCAGTGACTCTGACCTGTAGCAGTGATGCTAACCCAGAAGCTAACTACACCTGGTACAAGGAGAATGAAGACTCACCAAAAGCTTCGGCACACATTTTAACCATCAATGATATCAAATCTAAACACAGTGGGAATTATTACTGTCAAGCCTGGAACAGAAGAGGACAACAAACTTCCACCACTTACAACTTACAACTAAATGTTGTGGTGGGTAAGTGAAAACAAAAATCAGTCTGATCTGTTCTTGAGCATTCTGGCATGTCCAACTTTATAAACCTGTTTGCCACGGAAAACAAAATGACTGAAATGATGCAACTTGTTTAAGAGAGCTTTACATGTGACTACAGCTTCAAGCTCTTGACAGTGAACTAGTTATTAGCTTTATTCCATGATTTCAATGAGCAATGTGAGCTGTTCTTGAGCCTTTCTGATTTAAATTATCAGGGTACATCTGACTGGCACAAGGTTACGACACACCCTGGACACACACAATATGTTAAATCTCTTTTCGACCCTGCTTGAAGAACTGAAAGGAGTGGCTACTGATTTGGGCACCCTGAATCATGACTCAAAAGTGTATAGAATAATAAGATATATAACGATTTAACATTTTTATAGTGTTAGGGGACATATTTACTTTGTCTTTGGGATAATTTTTGAATCATATTACTATTTAGGCTTACTTGCTGTGTTACCCTAATCAATTGTCATTATTTTCATTTGATCACTGTTTTTAGGAGCATGGAAATTAGTAGCTGCTACCACCGTCTCTGTTCTGTCCCTTGCTACTATACTCATCTATGTCATCATTTGGATCATGTGAGTGCTCCTGTTTCACCTTCATTAAGCAATTTGAAACATGTTCATTTTAACAGTGATTTTAGCAACCATGTATAACTTTTTTAACACATTTTCTTTTCAAGAATGAAGAGGTTCTCCAAGAAACAGCCTGAGCCTGCAGAGAGACCAGACAACACAGAAATGGTGAGGTAGTGGAATTCCGATACCCCAGTGCAACTGAAAACACACTGTATAAACTTTAGTGAAGAATGTTACTCTCTCTTGCATCCAACTCCACTTAAGAACAGTAACATGATAATTACTTTTTGGTCCATCCTCTTCACCAAAATTAATTAATTATCTATATATTTTTTAATGAACTTCCTAGTACACCCAATATTGAATCCAAATCATTGCTAATTTACCCTGTGATTTAGAAGGTAAACTTACCTCATACTCTTTCTCCTTTTGTTACTTTATGCACGGAAACGATTGCTAACAAAGCAGATGATGAGAGAAATTACTCTGTTCATGCTTTTTCACTTTAAAATTAATCATTAATCGTTTTGCACCACAGGTACAACCAGCAGAGCAACAGGATGAGCTTCACTATGCCACTGTCCACTTTTCCAAAAGTCAGGAGGATCCTTTGTACTCAAACATCAGCCCAGCTTTCACGGAATACAGGGGGACAAAAGGAAGGAAGCAGAGGAGGCGGTTGAGTACTCTGCTGTAAAATGTAACAGTGATACTATGGCCTTAAGGTGAGATGCTCCTCCCCTATTTACTGTCGGTAAATTTTTTGCAGTGTTTTGTTACCCTTTATTGTTATCACTGTTTGTATCTTTAACAGTAATACGTACTTCAATAATTTCTTCAGAAAACTTAATTTGAATTTATTTATTCGTCAGAACTATTGGTCAGGAAGTGAGGAGGATCCAGCTTCATTGTACAGTACAGTCAACAAATGCCCTGAAGACAATGGAGAGAGGTATTATCTATCTATCTATCTATCTATCTATCTATCTATCTATCTATCTATCTATCTATCTATCTATCTATCTATCTATCTATCTATCTATCTATCTATCTATCTATCTATCTATCTATCTATTTATCTATCTATCTATCTATCTATCTATCTATCTATCTATCTATATATCTATCTATCTATCTATCTATCTATCTATCTATCTATCTATACTATCTATCTACTCTACTTACCTATCTTATTTCATCCTCAGAACCATTGGCCAGGCCACTGTGAGATCCCCAAGTATGCAATTGTACAGTCCCAGTACAACAAACAGACCAAGGACAATAGAAACAGAATCTCTACCTGATATCTACTCTATCTATCTATACTATCTATCTATCTAATCTATACTATCTATCTATCTATCTATCTATCTATCTATCTATCTATTATCTAACTATCTATCTATCTATCTATCAATTACTATACTATCTATTATCTATCTATCTATCTATCTATCTATCTATCTATCTATTATATCTATCTATCTATCTATCTATCTATCTATCTATCTACTATCTATCTATCTATCTATCTATCTATCTGAGAAAAAGGAGCATTGTGTGTATCATCAGGACTTCATAAGATGTACTAGAGTATCTAAAGTGCTTTAATTAAAAAAAAATTGTATCATGGTCACATTCTGGAAAAATATAATCAATTAAGCTTTGAGAATGTTAATCTATTGAAATATCCTTGTTTTATGCATATTGCTATATACAGTATGATATGTCTCCCTTCCTTTAAATGAGGGTTGACAGGGACATTACACAGGGGACCTCTAGAGGGCCTGTGAGATGACATACAGGCCAACTGTGCTGTCAGTAAAGGGAAGTAAATACTTAAATAGCCTTCCACTTGCAATAAGAGAGTGCCCACATATTTAAAGAAACATCTTAAACAGAAGATTTGACGCAGATCTGCAATCGCTTTTCACCTGACATGTTGTACAATGTATTTTCACTTTTCTACTTGTGTGTATTTGATTTGTTTATTGTCACTGGTAATGTTTCTGTTTTTGCCACCTGTCTAGGAGCTATAGATGTAAATTAGCATTTTTGATAACCCATGTCTCGGATTTTTTATTCTTATGTTATTCACGTGCTCTGTCCATATCACATAAACAAGTAATTAAATAAACTTTAGCTGAAGTGAACCCAGGCAGTTCTGTCATGATACTAACATAGAAAACCACATATTTTATGCATGTTTTGAAAGTTTATCTGCAAATGATAAACCAACATAGAAACTCTGGCAACTAAGCAGACAGCTGCATTGATGACACAGTAAGATAATGGTAAGTAAGACAAGGCAAGTTTATTTAATAGCACAATATAAGATCAAGACCAAGGAAGTGGTCTGTAACCAATAACTATGTATGTTAGGAAGTGTAGAGAGTCGACAGATGAGAAGTGTTTATAGTGTAGCTGCCCTGCTCTCATCTTCCTCAAGACACTTCACCCTCTTCAGAACCAGTGTTCATTATAATGGTTTACAATATTGTGTTGTGCAGAGTTGCCTTGTGTATTTCTTAATTTATTCTGCACTAAATATTATTTTTACTTTTTCATTACCCTATTTTTAATTTTTTTACATAATCTAGTCATTGGTTCCTTTACTGAAAATTTAGCCATTTTATGAACCATTACTTCAGTCTTATTTAATTTTCCCTTTAATCTGCAGTATAGCATTTTTTAATGTTAACAATTAAAGATTGCAAATGATCCAATACTTACTATACTAACATTCATTCCTTAAAGGCCTCTTTTAAAATTGTCTCTCATTGTTAGTATGGGCTGATCTGATATGCCACAAAACTAGTTTTTCACATTATATAGATGCAAAATATATTATATTAAGAAATGCATAGTTGCCGAAACAGCAAGAAAAAAAAAGTAACTTAAAACATATATAAAGCTACTGGCATTGGTCTCTATACATACTGTACATTTAATACTGTAAAGAGGAAGTAAGGTGGGTGCTTTTTATCAGCTCGATCTGCGTTTCTCCTTTGCACCAGAAAAATTATCTGATCAACAGAACTTCCTGTTACTTCAAGGGTTTTTGATGTGACAGCTCTCAAACTTCCGTTAATAATCACTGACCTGCGAACATGTTTTATTGACCGAAGTCGCACAGAGAGATGAGAGGAGCAGCTATGAGTTTATCTGCAGCAGCGGGGGGATTTTTCCTCCTTCTCTTCGCTCTACCAGGTATTGTATATCTATACTTACTTTGTAGTGTATTAAGACGTAGTCAGAGCAACCTAAAGTGAGTTTAAGAATTCATTATATATTCTCTAATCAACATGTTTCTATATTCGACCTGTACAGTTATGCAGTGTAATACATTCTCTACATCCATTCACTGCCACACCAAAGTAGTACCAGTGCTTCTTATTGGATGCACACATGCCTGTATTCAAATCTATAGCACAAAATGATTCAAAAAATGATTATATTTATTTTACAGCTCAAAAAGGAACAAAACTTTCTTCTAAATAAAGGAAAATATACTGGCAAACGAATAAATCATTGAAAGTTACGAGTGAACTAAAGTAAGCGGTCGAAAGACTTTTTTAACCCACCGCCTCTTTCCCTTGACACTTAGTTTCTTCATCAAAACAATACACACACCTGTCTTAAGTACCTGAGCGGTGCGTAAAGCACGCCCACAGACCTCTGCAGGTAATCACAAAACAAAGAAGCCTAGGCATAAACAGTATGAATAATATGGTAAACTAATTCAAAATGTAGCTTTCATTTAAAACATTTCTATTTCCATAAACAATAAACAATAAACGATTCAAACATCTTTGCGAACAGAAAATCAATAGCCTCATTAAAACGGCTGCGACACATTGCTTTGAAGCATTTCTCATATTTACCAGATAAAATCTTTCTTTTTTGTTTTACCCGGATACTGTAGGTTTAAGTCGTGTGTACATTAAGGGGGAACAATTCATTAGAGGGTAAAAAAACTCAATGGAGTGTGTGTATTTTTGGGATAAGCGGACAGTCTGACCACTGGCCTTTTGATCAAATGGGAAACATGGCGGATATAGAGATGTCAGACTATTGGGCCGTCCTCATCTTTACAATTAAATCAAAACCTGCAGATTGTTCCTTCTCCATGGCCGGTGGTTTTAAAAATGTATTAAGTCAATTCCATTTTTATAAAACTAAATATATAAAAAGTCTGTTGTCTTATGTTGTTATGAATGAGTTTTTTTATTATGTCTCCTGTTTTACAGTGATACAGGGTCAGAATGACTGGGGAGTGACTTACACTCCTACTCAGATCTGTGCCTTGAAAGGATCAACGGTGGACATACGCTGCACCTACACATACCCATCCAGAATAAATGGTCGTGCTACTACAGTTGGGCAAAAATTCTGGTTTACAAAAGAGAGCAATGGAGTTTATGTGGATCTGAAAACAGACCCGCTGTACTCAGGTCGTGTGGAGTATCTCGGTGGTTACAACGAATGCACCCTGAGAATCACAGACCTGAGAGAGAGCGACTCAGCTGAGTACAAGTTCAGATTCATCACAAACCAAGAAGGCCGGACATATAGTGGTTCACCTGGAGTCACTTTGTCTGTCACAGGTAAAATGTTTATCCATTTAGTTCCACAACTTCTGCAAGCGTGGGTTTATGTGTGTGTGTGTGTGTGTGTGTGTGTTTGTGTGAGTGTGTTTGTGTGTGTGTGTGTGTGTGTGTGTGTGTGTGTGTGTGAAGTCTAATATGCAGAGTTCTGTTCTCTATTGATTCATTCAGATCTCCAGGTGCAGGTGACCAAAACAGTGGACAACCAGCATTCTTCTGATCGGGCAGATCTTAAGTGTCACAGCAGTTGTCTTCTTCCCGGTCGTCCCTCCTACGTCTGGTACGAGAATGGACGGGAAGTCAAGGGACAAACATCTTTTTATTCATACTACGGGTTTCATCCTACAGACAGCTATTCCTGTGCTGTAAAGGGACATGAGAACGCCCGCTCTCCTCCATTGTGTGAGTCTACTTCAGTCTTCCAATAACATACTGCCACCTGGTGGAGCATTTGAGATAGTGCACTGTACAATAACGGCATCTGACTTAAACACTTCTATGCACAACATCATCTGTGTTGATTTTAAATGTTATTTCATGCATGGCCACAGTTCACTATAGTTTGATGTCAGTGTTACTGGGGATTAGTGATATAGATATGTAATTGTACCAAACAAACACATTTACAATATTAAATGTATTATTGTTTAGCTCAAATAACAGAACAAATGTATTTTCTAACATATCTTACTATACTCTTATTACTTGAAATTGTAAGTAGCAATTACGAAATAAAAAATTAAAATACTGATTTTTGATAATCAAAAGCAAGACATTCATGCATGTAATAACATAGGGAATGAATGGGGTAATTATTGACCAATGTTGTGCATCAAGAGCTTATATTAGAGCTTCATAAGTAACTATGCAGCCCTACTCTGATATAAGACCCTGTCTCAAGATAATGAAGCTCTTACACAAAATATGCAACTCTGTGCTTTAATATTATGAGTCTGACTGTTGTTTCTGTTGTCCTTTGTGTTACAGTGACACCAGGTCACTGGGAAGTGACTTACTCTTCAACTCAGATCTGTGCTGTAAAAGGATCAACAGTGGAAATGAAGTGCACCTACAGATACCCCTCCAGAATATACAGCACTGATATTACAGTTGAGCAAAAATTCTGGTTTACAAAAGAGAGTAATGGTAATTATAACGACCTGATCACTCAGTCAGAGTATTCAGGGCGTGTGCAGTATATCTGTGATGACAACGACTGCACTCTGAGAATCGCAGACCTGAGAAAGAGCGACTCAGCTGAGTACCAGTTCAGATTCATAACAAACCATGGGAAATATAATGGATCACCTGGAGTCACTTTGTCTGTCATAGGTAACATTTTCACTGGAAATTACTTGGTTTAATTGTTTTAATATATTGGAGATATTACTATTGGCATGAGCGTATTTCTTTGTATACATATTGACAGTGGAATCTAAAATAACATTACCTTTCATTAATCCCAGAACCAAAGCTCCAGGTTCAGGTGAAACAGTTTCCCACTTGGACAGAGCTGACATGTCACAGCGAGTGTCAGCTGCATTATCGTCCTTCCTACATCTGGTACAAGAATGGACTTCAAGTTGAAGGAGAGAAAGAATATTTTCTCCTTCCTTCATCAGATCCTTCAAACCCATATACATGTGCTATAAAAGGAGTGTGTGAGTTAACTTCTTTTTGTTTCATAAAAATATTGTAATTTGGTACAACGTTTAACATCCTTTTTTTTTTAACAAATCAAGTTTAGTTTTACCTCTAATATGTTTATAGATCCTCTTCATATACATACATTTATTATTTCCCATTATTGCATCTTAAGTCCTTTTTAAAGCCTTTTTGTTATTTCTCTGCACAATATTCAAACAAGCAGAAAAGTTTTACCCAGAAAGAAATAACTTCAAATGATTAGTAGAGGGAGAATATCAAAAAGGAGGGAAATGATTTAACTAAAGGTGACTAATTGCAGTCAAGTGCAGAACACACAGCAAGCAACACAGAGTCTTCCTAATCTTTATCAATACAGCAAGTTTGTAAAATAAGTAGTAACAAGAAAATACAACATTTGAAGCTAGGAGGGTTTATTGCAGATCTCTGACAGTGGCACAAACTCTGTAGTGATATTTTTTTAAACGTCTGGCATACACATTTTCATACTTAAGTTAATTTATGTTCATACCTTTTCCTCCAGATGCTCCAAAGCTTCCCTCTGTGTCAGTGAGTCCCTCTGGTGAGATAGTGGAGGGCAGTTCAGTGAATCTCACCTGTAGCAGTGATGCTAACCCAGAAGCTAACTACACCTGGTACAAGGATAATGACACTAAACCTCTCAGTGAAGATCCACGGCTTGACTTCAGGACCATCCAGGCCTCTGACTCTGGAGAGTATTACTGTACAGTTGAGAACGACTTGGGGATGAGGACATCTAACAATGTCTCTATTGATGTTAAATGTGAGTGAAACAAATTCGACTTTCAGCTGATTACCATCAGCAACCTTCAGCTTTACATTTGCTGATTATACTTATGCTGTCTGCATTAGCGGTCTGATATTGTGTAGGTCAACAAACAGATGCTGTAGGTGCTGAAACTGCCACTTGTCACAGTTGACACATAGATTTCCATTCGTTTACGTTTACTTTATTTATACATTTTCCTCCAGATGCTCCAAAGCTTCCCTCTGTGTCAGTGAGTCCCTCTGGTGAGATAGTGGAGGGCAGTTCAGTGACTCTGACCTGTAGCAGTGATGCTAACCCAGACGCTAAATACACCTGGTACAAGGAAAATGAGAGGGGACCTCGCAGTAAAAAAACAAAGCTTGTCTTCAGGTCCATCCAGTCCTCTGACTCTGGAGAGTATTACTGCAAAGCTGAGAACGAGTTGGGGATGAAGACATCTAAACATGTCATTAATGTTAAATGTGAGTGAAACCCTATTCAATTACTGCATCACTTGAAGCATATGTGTTAGAAAATATATGCCTCTGGCACCAGCCCAAATGTATTTTCCTATTATCTCCTCCAGATGCTCCAAAGCTTCCCTCTGTGTCAGTGAGTCACCCTGGTGATATGATAGAGAACAGAACAGTGTCTCTGACCTGTAGCAGTGATGCTAACCCAGAAGCTAACTACACCTGGTACAAGAAGAATGAACCTAAACAACGCAGCAAAGATCCACAACTTGTGTTCAGCTCCATTCAGTCCTCAGACTCTGGAGAGTATTATTGTACAGCTGAGAACAACCTTGGAAATAGGACATCTGAATATTTCTCTGTTGATGTGAAATGTGAGTGAAACAAATCATAAAAAAAAATCGACATTCAGCTGAAGATCACTGAGCAGCTCTAGTGGATGCTGAAATTGCCATTTATGTCACAGTTGACACAAAGATTTCCATTATTTTAGAGAATAAAATAATGGAAATCTTTGGAAAAATAGATTAGAAAATCTCTGCCTCTGGCACCAGCCCAAATGTATTTTCCTATTATCTTCTCCAGATGCTCCAAAGCTTCCCTCTGTGTCAGTGAGTCCCTCTGGTGAGATAGTGGAGGGCAGTTCAGTGAATCTGACCTGTAGCAGTGATGCTAACCCAGAAGCTAACTACACCTGGTACAAGGAGAATGAAGACTCACCAAAAGCTTCTGGACCGATCTTCACCATCACTGACATCAGATCTGAACACAGTGGGAATTATTACTGTGAAGCCTGGAACAGAAGAGGGCGCCAGAACTCCACCTTACATCTGACTGTTGTAGCAGGTAAGTTTTTTCAATTGCAGTAATTAGATGATTATCAGACAGTATTCCAAACTAGAAAACTGAGTCATAAATCAAAGTCTTTCAGTAAGCTCCAGTACAATATATCTCTCATAACCTCAATTCCTAGAAAAGTCAGTGATGATAATGAATACCATGAGGTTGACTTTGGTGGTTGTGATCCTGATTCTGCTGCTTCTTTTTTGGCTGTGGAAGAGGTAAAGTTATATTCAATATTTAATTTTAGGTACAATTATATACAGAAAATAATCAGTTCCATTACTGATATATATTCTTGGTAGTTTTGGAGTTTTTCAATTAAACTTTTCTATTTATTTGTTCACTTTTTGGAATTGTTTCAGGAAGAAGAAAACTCTGCGCTCCACCACTGAACCTCATGAACGTGTAGAAACTATAGAGGTGAGAGAGATATGAGAGGCCACAGTGACACAACTGTCGGCTTAGAAATATATTTTATTTTACACATTCTGTCAATATATGAGTTCATAAAGACAATGTACATGTTGATTCTTTAAAGCTCTCTTAATAGGACACCATCAATGATTAATTTACCTTTGCATATTTTTGCAGCCAAATAAAATGTAGATGTCATATGCATTGAATTGCAATTTATGGAGACAGTTTTACTTCAAACTGTATAAGAACATGTTAATACAAATTCTAATTGTATCCAAATGACATTTATGAGTAGCCTGGAAATCGTCACGATCCATTGGAGCTCATTAACTTTGTGAGTTGCCAATCAAATTGTTCTATCTGATATGGGCGGGCCAGAGCCCTATGTATGGGGCTCTGGGTGTTTGAAATGCATGCGTAGGTGCCGACCCATGAGTTAGGAAGGTCTATTGATCGTGGCCAGAGCCTCTATCGTTCTAGATGTGGGTCTGGATTTCCAGGCTCATTAATATAGCCTTCTTTGACCTCACCTTGTCTCTCCTCATCAGTTGGAGTCGGATCCTATTTATGCCAACGCCTGTGACAGCATCACTGCAGCTCAGACAGAAGAACCAGAGGAGCAGGAACACCAGGTGTGAAGGTCAGAGAAAAACTAACTCTGAACAACTTCCTGATATATTTTCTCAGACACAAGTCACCAAAACTTTATGTGGTTTTTTTGCAGATGCAGTCCAACCAGAGGGAGGAACAACAGTAAAGTAATCCAGTAGAAGAATGTGGGAGAAGGTTATTCACATAGGCCCAAGGATTTGTTGTTCCACAGTGTCTCTAATACCCTGTGTAGGTAGGAAAGGCAGCAGCACAGTCAACAAAAATTAAGTAATATATTCGACAGTATGTTTTATCGTTGCAGTATCATGTTTTTACATTCTGTTTGTCCACTGCTTGTTTTTTTAAATACCTTTTCTGTGTTGCATTGTTGGAGAGTTCCTGAAAACTTCAAACTTCGAACTGGAAGCAAAATATATCCCAGCATGTACAGTTCATTTTTAAACACATTGAAATCCAACACAAGCGCAGCTCTATCACACTTTGCTATTTATAACACTCTGTAACCAGTATTGCAGTGGCTGATTTAAATAAAGTGCCAGCTTCCACAACAAGTCTGTTGTCTGAACATCATTTCAGTTCCCTCTCCCTGCTGCAGGGGTATCGTATGTGTATCTGAAGAGATTAACATTGTATATACTGTATTCTCTAGTGCCATTACATATTTTCTGAATTATTATTATAATTAATTATTATTACTGCTGTAACATTGGTAATACTGTCTATATCCAATAGGATAAAATGTATCAAAGGCAAAAAAAAAACTCCCAGAAGCTTCCTTAATAATTCTTATATCTGTAATAACTCCTGCTCAAGAATGACTCAATAAAGCATGTCTCTTGTTGGATACAAGAAAAAAAAATTAAAAATTGTGTACGATATTTACAAATCACTGAGTACATGTGACACGTTCTAATGTGTTTCTGAGGAGGAGTTAGACATTTTATGTGAGTTCAAATAACTTGGGGTGAAATTGGATTCGAAATTAAACTTAAAAAGAAAAACCATAATTGCTTTTTAATATTTAAGTCAAATTGTATCATGGTCACATTCTGGATAAATGTTATCAATTGAGCTTTGAGAAATTTAAACTCTTGAAATATCCTTGTTTTATGCATATTGCTATATACAGTATGAGCTTGTCTCCCTTCCTTTAAATGAGGGTTGACAGGGACATTAGTACCAGGGCACCTCTAGAGGGCCCTGTGAGATGACATACAGGCCAAACTGTGCTGTCAGTAAAGGGAAGTAAATACTTAAATAGCCTTCCACTTGCAATAAGAGAGTGCCCACATATTTAAAGAAACATCTTAAACAGAGATTTGACGCAGATCTGCAATCGCTTTTCACCTGACATGTTGTACAATGTATTTTCACTTTTCTACTTGTGTGTATTTGAATTTGTTTATTGTCTCTGATAATGTTTCTGTTTTTGCCACCTGTCTAGGAGCTATAGATGTACATTTGCATTTTTTGCTAACTCATGTTTAAGTGTTAGATTTTTTATTCTTATGTTATTCACGTGCTCCTTCCATATCACATAAACAAGTTAATTAAATAAACTTTAGCTGAAGTGAACCCAGGCAGTTCTGTCATGATACTAACATAGAAAACCACATACTGTCGATTTGTCCTTCAAATGTATTATGAGTAGATCTGCAAATGATAAGCAAGCATACAAACTCTGGCAACAATTGCAGACAGCTGCATTGATGACACACTAAGAGCATGGTAAGTAAGACAAGGCAAGTTTATTTACATAGCACAATTTAAGACACAAGACCAAGTAAGTGGTCTGTAACCATGTAAGTAAGTGAGGAAGTGCAGAGTGATGACAGATGAGAAGTGTAGCTGCCCTGCTCTCATCTTGCTCAAGACACTTCACCTCTTAAAGAACCAGTGTTCATTATAATGGTTTACAAATATAGTGTTGGTGCAGAGTTGCACTTGTGTATTTCTTAATTTATTCTGCACAAAAGTATGTATTTTTTGAAACTTTTTGATAACCCTCTATTTGTTTTTACATAATCTAATTAACTGGTTTCCTCAACTGGAAAACAACATTGGTCTGATGACCTTCCTCTTTGAATGCGATTTAAGCCATTTTATGAACCATTACTTCAGTCTAATTCACCTTTTCTTAATCTGCATTATAGCATTATTTTAATGTTTAAAATTAATAGATTCAAAATTATCCAATACTTACTATATACTAACATTCATTCCTAAAAGGCCTCTTTTTAAAATTGTCTCTCATTGTTAGTATGGGCTGATCTGATATGCCACAAAACTAGTTTTTCACATTATTTGGATGGAAAATATATTATATTAAGAAATGCATAGTTGCCGAAACAGCAAGAAAAAAAAGTAACTTAAAACATATATAAAGCTACTGGCATTGGTCTCTACATACTGTACATTTAAATACTGTAAAGAGGAAGGAAGGTGGGTGTATTTTTATCAGCTCGATCTGCGTGTTCTGCCTTCACACAAGAAAAATTATCTGATCAACAGAACTTCCTGTTACTTCAAGGGTTTATGATGTGACGGCTCTCAAACTTCCGTTAATAATCACTGACCTGCAAACATGTTTTATTGACCGAAGTCGCACAAGAGAGATGAGAGGAGCAGCTATGAGTTTATCTGCAGCAGCGGGGGGATTTTTCCTCCTTCTCTTCGCTCTACCAGGTATTGTATATCTATACTTACTTTGTAGTGTATTAAGACGTAGTCAGAGCAACCTAAAGTGAGTTAAAGAATTCATTATATATTCTCTAATCAACATGTTTCTATATTCGACCTGTACTAGTATCTTGCTTTCCGTTGCTTTTGTTTCTTTTTTGTTTTGTTCTTCGTTTCTTTTCTTATGTAGGCCTATTGTATATTCTATGTCATGTTAAGCGTCTTTGAGTGACCTCCAAAAAAGCGCTATATAAATTTTATCAATTATTATTTATTATTATTATTATTACAGCTATGCAGTGTAATACATTCTCTACATCCATTCACTGCAACACCAAAGTAGTACCAGTGCTTCTTATTGGATGCACACATGCTTGTATTCAAATCTATAGCACACATTGCTTTGAGGCATTTCTCACATTTACCAGATAAAATCTCTCTTTTTTGTTTTACTTACTGTAGGTTTAAGTCGTGTGTACATTAAGGGGGAACAATTCATTATCTTGAAAGATTCATCCCCATAGTTGCATTAAAACGTCTTGGTTGAGTTGAAGCTTACCCTCCTCCTCTTGTGGGAACTTGACTCACGATGAGGTGACATTTTGGGGAAGTGGGGGAGTCTGAGGAGACTGATGCAAATGCTGACCTGCTCATGTGAGACAGGTTTTCTCAGGTCAAGTCATAGTAAAACACAAGGCCTAAAGGGGCTTTACATTGGGTACAGCATAGGACATGCACACAGGGCCATATTTTTATTTATTTATTTTTATTGTTATTCTTTTTATTGGTGATAATGTAAACGACAGAACAATTATGTGCACACAAATAACAACATCAGACAAGGACAATGGAGGCAAAACAAAGGGGACAAAAAAATTCAAATACAAAATATGGTAAAAATTAATACACACACTGGATTTATTGGAATTGGCAGGATTAGAGAAGAGAGTGAAAGAAGAGCTTATGATATATTTTTTCTGCTGTACTTGTAAAACTCTGTTTCTTAATGGTGCCATCGGTCCGACGGCCCATTATTTCTGAACTGAAAACAAAACCCACAGTTGGATTTGTATTTTGATGTTAAGAGCTAAAGATGTGCTTTATTTTTTATTTTACCATACCTCGGCTTTTACTGAAACAAAGCCACATGGTTTGTACATACATCACATATTATGTGTAAAAAGAAAACATGGAGTGTGTGTATTTTGGGGATATCGGTCAATTGGACCACTGGCCTTTTGATCTAATGGGAAATATGGCGGACTATTGAGATGTCAGAATAATGGGCCGTCCTCATCTTTACAATTAATTCAAAACCTGCAAATTGTTAATTTACTATGGCCGGTGGTTTTAGATATGTAGTCAGTCAATTCCGTTCTATAAAACTAGATGTATAAAAAGTCTGTTGTCTTATGTTGTTATAAATTAAAAAGGATTTTTTTTGTCTTCTGTTTTACAGTGATACAGGGTCAGAATGGCTGGGGAGTGACTTACACTCCTACTCAGATCTGTGCCTTGAAAGGATCAACGGTGGAAATACGCTGCACCTACACACACCCATCCAGAATAAATTATCGTGCTACTACAGTTGGGCAAAAATTCTGGTTTACAAAAGAGAGCAATGGAGTTTATGTGGATCTGAGAACAGACCCGCTGTACTCAGGTCGTGTGGAGTATATCTGTGATAACAACGACTGCACCCTGAGAATCACAGACGTGAGAGAGAGCGACTCAGCTGAGTACAAGTTCAGATTCACAACAAACCAAGATGGGAAATATAGTGGTAAACCTGGAGTCACTTTGTCTGTCACAGGTAAAATGTTTATCCATATATTTATCCATTTAGTTCCACAACTTCTGCAAGCGTGTGTGTGTGTGTGTGTGTGTGTGTGTGTGTGTGTGTGTGTGTGTGTGTGTGTGTGTGTGTGTGTGTGTGTGTGTGTGTGTGTGTGTGTGTGTGTGTGTGTGTGTGTGTGTGTGTGTGTGTGTGTGTGTGTGTGTGTGTGTGTGTGTGTGTGTGTGTGTGTGTGTGTGAGAAGTCTAATATGCAGAGTTCTGTTCTCTATTGATTCATTCAGATCTCCAGGTGCAGGTGACCAAAACAGTGGACTACTATTCTTCTGATTGGGCAGATCTTAAGTGTCTCAGCAGTTGTCTTCTTCCCGATCGTCCCTCCTACGTCTGGTACAAGAATGAACAAGAAGTTAGGAGACAAACCTCTAATCTTTATTCAGACTACGGGTTCAATCCTACAGACAGCTATTCCTGTGCTGTAAAGGGACATGAGAACGCCCGCTCTCCTCTATTGTGTGAGTCTACTTCAGTCTTCCAATAACATACTGCCACCTGGTGGAGCATTTGAGATAGTGCACTGTACAATAACGGCATCTGACTTAAACACTTCTATGCACAACATCATCTGTAATGATTTTAAATGTTATTTCATGCATGGCTACAGTTCACTATAGTTTGATGTCAGTGTTACTGGGGATTAGTGATATAGATTTGTAATTGTGCCAAACAAACACATTTACAATATTAAATGTATTATTGTTAGCTCAAATAATAGAACAAATGTGTTTTCTAATATTTCTTACTATACACTTATTACTTGAAATTGTAAGTAGTGATTACGAAATAAAAAATAAAAATACTGATTTTTGATAATCAAAAACAAGACATTCATGCATGTAATAACATAGGGAATTAATGGGGTAATTATTGACCAATGTTGTGCATCAAGAGCTTATATTAGAGCTTCATAAGTAACTATGCAGCCCTACTCTGATATAAGACCCTGTCTCAAGATAATGAAGCACTTACACAAAAAATGCAACTCTGTGCTTTAATATTATGAGTCTGACTGTTCTTTCTGTTGTGCT
This sequence comes from Ammodytes dubius, assembly GCA_026122265.1. Classification (NCBI taxonomy): domain Eukaryota; kingdom Metazoa; phylum Chordata; class Actinopteri; order Uranoscopiformes; family Ammodytidae; genus Ammodytes; species Ammodytes dubius. Next base: position 30,896,438 of record CM047506.1, read on the forward strand.
CTGTGTTACAGCGACACCAGGTCACTGGGGAGTGACTTACACTTCTACTCAGATCTGTGCCGTAGAAGGATCAACTGTGGAAATGAAGTGCACCTACAGATACCCCTTCAGAAGAAATGGCATTGTTACTACAGTTCTGAAAAAATTCTGGTTTACAAAAGAGAGTAATGGTAATTATAACGACCTGATCACTCAGTCAGAGTATTCAGGGCGTGTGCAATATATCTGTCATAACAACGACTGCACTCTGAGAATCACAGACCTGAGAGAGAGCGACTCAGCTGAGTACCAGTTCAGATTCATAACAAACCATGCAAAAGGGAAATATAATGGATCACCTGGAGTCACTTTGTCTGTCATAGGTAACATTGTCACTGGAAATTACTTGGTTTAATTGTTTTAATATATTGGAAATATTACTATTGGCATGAGCGTATTTATTTGTATACATATTGACAGTGGGATTTAAAGTAACATTTCCTTTCATTAATCTCAGATCCACAGCTCCAGGTTATTGTGCGGACATCAACAGTGAATCAGTTTCCCACTTGGACAGAGCTGACATGTCACAGCGAGTGTCAGCTGTATTATCGTCCTTCCTACATCTGGTACAAGAATGGACAGAAAGTTGAAGGAGAGAAAGAATATTTTCTCCTTCCTTCATCAGATCCTTCAAACACATATACATGTGCTATAAAAGGAGTGTGTGAGTTTACTTCTTTTTGTTTCATAAAAATATTGTAATTTGGTACAACGTTTAACATCCTTTTTTTAACAAATCAAGTTTAGTTTTACTTCTAATATGTTTATAGATCCTCTTCATATACATACATTTATTATTTCCCATTATTGCATCTTAAGTCCTTTTAAAGCCTTTTTGTTATTTCTCTGCACAATATTCAAACAAGCAGAAAAGTTTTACCCAGAAAGAAATAACTTCAAATGATTACTAATTGCAGTCAAGTGCAGAAAACACTGCAAGCAACACAGAGTCTTCCTAATCTTTATCAATACAGCAAGTTTGTAAAATATAACATCTGAAGCTAGGAAGGTTTATTGCAGGTCTTTGACAATAGCACACTAGTGATTGTTTTAAAAACACACTAGAATACACATGTTATACTAAAGTTAATTAATGTTCATACCTTTTCCTCCAGATCCTCCAAAGCTTCCCTCTGTGTCAGTGAGTCCCTCTGGTGAGATAGTGGAGGGCAGTTCAGTGAATCTGACCTGTAGCAGTGATGCTAACCCAGAAGCTAAATACACCTGGTACAAGGAGAATGACACTAAACCTCTCAGTGAAGAAACTTGGCTTGTCTTCTGGTCCATCCAGTCCTCTGACTCTGGAGAGTATTACTGTACAGCTGAGAACGACTTGGGGATGAGGACATCTAACAATGTCTCTATTGATGTTAAATGTGAGTGAAACCCTTTTCAATTACAGCAAATAGCTTGAAGTGATTATGTGTAAGATTGAAAAATCCCAGCCCTAAACCCCTAATATTATCTCCTCCAGATGCTCCAAAGCTTCCTTTGGTGACAGTGAGTCACCTTGGTGACATAAAAGAGAACAGTTCTTTGTCTCTGACCTGTAGCAGTGATGCTAACCCAGCAGCTAGCTACACCTGGTACAAGAAGAATGGACTTAAACAACGCAGCAAAGATCCACAACTTGTGTTCAGCTCCATTCAGTCCTCAGACTCTGGAGAGTATTATTGTACAGCTGAGAACAACCTTGGAAATAGGACATCTGAATATTTCTCTGTTGATGTGAAATGTGAGTGAAACAAATCATTAAAAAAAATCGACATTCAGCTGAAGATCACTGAGCAGCTCCAGTAGATGCTGAAATTGCCATTTATGTCACAGTTGACACAAAGATTTCCATTATTTTACATTTAAATTTTGCCAATACATTTTCCTCCAGATGCTCCAAAGCTTCCCTCTGTGTCAGTGAGTCCCTCTGGTGAGATAGTGGAGGGCAGTTCAGTGAATCTCACCTGTAGCAGTGATGCTAACCCAGAAGCTAAATACACCTGGTACAAGGAGAATGAAGACTCATCAAAAGCTTCAGGACCGATCTTCACCATCACTGACATCAGATCTGAACACAGTGGGAATTATTACTGTGAAGCCTGGAACAGAAGAGGGCGCCATAGGTCCACCATATATCTGACTGTTGTGGCTGGTAAGTTTTTTAATGTTACTTACACGCAAACAAAAATGACATGATCCACAATATGTAAAGTTGGAGGATCAAAGGTAGCAATGTAATGATGTCCTTTGCAAATTCAACCCTGTATTTGAAACTCCCCATTTACAGAGTTAGTTTGATATCCTGAATATACCCTTCAAATGCGTTTTGTAAACCCCTCCGCCTGCTTCTGTCTGTAATGGCTTTCCTGTTTTTTCCAAAAAGTTGGCAATATTTCTCTAGCGAGAAACAGTTACCTGTTTTTACAATGTCATTCCTCTCTTAGGAGGACCCAAACATCTGAACACTCTCTAATGTAGTTCTTATTTTATCATGCTTTTCCCAGGAGCATGGAAATTACCAGTCATTGGAACAACCCTGGCTTTTTTACTGGCTATTGTATTCCTCTTTGTCTTCCTACTGATAAGGTAAGCACATCTGTTTTACTAAATAATTATACATATAGTATCTTAGTACTAATGTCGTTAGCAGACTGGTGACATAATTATTAATTTTTTTGTTTTCTATTCTCCTGACCAGAAAGAGGAGGGCCTCCAGGCAACCACCTAATTCTGCAGATACACCAAACAACAGGGAGCAGGCAAGCAAGGTGAGTTAAAGTTCCACTTTGCAACATTTACGAAACAATTTAGATTGCATATGGGTGAATGGGTATCTATGTAACGTGAATTTCTTTTACTTTTCCCGAATTTTCCAGTTGCTTAAAACATGTAGTTCACTTATTTCTATGAAAAGGACTCTGGTCAGATTTTTCTACGAAATTCTGAGAATGTGATGTGCATATTGTCACCTTAACTGGGACAGGGACAAGGGGCAATGAATCAATGAATAGATCAAGAAGATGTTCTACCCCCAAGGTTCTACCAAAGTTCGGCATTGCCACTAAGGTAAAACAATTTAAAAGCAATGTTGTCTTTTGCCATTTCTTTCCAATCTGTTTGGAGGAGCAGGATGACCTTCACTATGACAGTGTCCAGTTCTCCAAGAACCGGACAGATCCAGTTTACTCCAACGTGGGACAAGTTGCAGCTTGCAGACACAAGGAAGAGAAAGAAGAAGAAGTTGAGTACTCTACAATCAATTTCAACAGTGCCAGTGCTGCCCCGAGGTAAGCAGCTCTCCTTACAAGAACAATGTGATTTTGTTTAAAAATGTTACTATCACCATAAAATCATTGTATTGGTAGATAGATATTATTTTTCCAACATCCCCTGATTTTTCTTGCAGAACCGGAGATCAGGCGACTGGAGAGGATCCGTCTGCATTGTACAGTACAGTCAACAAAACTGCTAAACATGACAGGAAACTTTAGTTTGTCCTTTTTAAAACTGCTTCAACGCTTATTATCATATTGACAGGTGTATGTCACACTTGCTACTGTACAACTAAAAACACATGCTACAAACATTTTGATAGCTATCAAGCTTAGCCTATATCTATAGCATTTTAGCTAGCTATGGTGGGTTGTCAAAGCCCCTTTGTTTACCTGTTTACAGAGCCAAGGCTGTGTTTTAACACCAGTTTATTTTCAGCGCACACACAGTACAGACAGGTAGTGGATTGGTGATCCTTTGAACTTACCTGTAGCCCAACATGCATTTTTTATATTATGTACACATTTCCATGGTGTAAATAGTTTTTAATTCACTCTCTATTCTAATAATATCTTAACTGTTTCATATTCAATGTAATTTACATTATTAAAAAACATATCCCTAATTAATATTTCCATTTGAAGACCAGCAGTCAGAGGATATTGTACAGCACAATCAACAAAACCTGCTGAACAAAAAAGGAATAGCCAACTTGGTGTTTGAATTAAGTACTGTGTTTATTCAAGCAGGTAACCATTGATTTAACAAGACACAGACACATTCGCTGTGTCTGAAATCGCGCACTTCTGTACTTACACTTACTTTTTTGAGTGCACTTTGCGCAAAACCGGAGAGTGTGCCAAAATGCAGTGCACTGTAAGTTCCTCGGTCGTGCACTCAAAACGGTCTAAAACTTGAGTGTGGAGCGATGGACACTTTCCACACTCAACGGCCGCCATCTTGCCTACGTAGCGGAGAGGACGGGACATTAAATTCAAAATAGAGGAGCTTGAAGCAACTGTGGAGTCGGACGCGCTGTACAAAAGTTAAATTACACATTTGTTTTGTTTTTCCGCGACTTATGTGTCTGTTTTGGCTATCGGTAACGCAAGCAGAAAAAAATACCACCGAAGAAGAACCGTCAAAATGCAAAGTCATTTCCGGTAGGTGCGCGACGGCAGTTTGGACAGTGCGCTGTAGAAATGAGAGCACTGCGTCTATAAGTAAGTGTACTGTTGGGATAATAAAGTGCACTCAATGTAAGTGCACTTACGTAAGTGCGCGATTTCAGACACAGCAATTGACTCATAAAACACAATGAGACAGGGATAGGCTTCTCAAATCGCGTTGCTGCGCCACACTGAAATCTGCGACCAATACGAATATGTGACCATAGAGCATGGCTCGAAAATCGGACTGGGTGTGCGACCAGACCAAATTCAGTAATAAAAACTGTATATAAACGTCTTTCTTTGCACTGATGGTCTCGTTTGCTGTTAAAGGTAATTTATGATTATCAGAGGAAACATGAGGCTGTTTAAAATATATTTAAATGTTACTCGTAGTGGCTTTAAGTTTTGGATTTTTGATGCTAATGTTATTCGATGTGCGTTGTCCATATCAAATAAACAAGCGAATTAAATAAACTTTAGCTGAGGTGAACCCAGGCAGTCCTGTCATGATACGTACATAGAAAACCACATTTGTGTGCAGTGTGACAGTATATCTGCAAATGATAAACCAACATAAAAACTCTGGCAACAAATGCATTGATGACACAGTAAGATAATTGTAAGTAAGGCAAGGCAAGTGTATTTATAAAGCACAATTTAAGACAGAAGACCAAGTAAGTGGTATGTAAATATGTAAATAAGTGAGGAATTGTAGAGAGACGACAGATGTGAAGTGTCTTATCAGTGTGGCTGCCCTGCTCTCATCTTGCTCAAGACACTTCACCCCTTTCAGAACCAGTGTTCATTATAATGGTTTACAAATATAGTGTTGGTGCAGAGTTGCACTTGTGTATTTCTTAATTTATTCTGCACAAAAGTATATATTCTTTGTAACTGATGACCTTCCTCTTTGAATGTGATTTAGGCCATTTTCGGAACCATTAATTCGGTCGAATTCACTTTTTCTGAATCTGCAGTATAGCATTATGTTAATGTTAAGAATTAATAGATTGAAAATGATCCAATACTTACTATACTAACATGCATTACTAAAAGGCCTATTTTAAAATAGTCAGTCTAATTGTTAGTATGCTGATCTGATATGCCACAAAACTAGTTTTTCACTTATATACTGTAGATGGAAAATATATCATATTAAAAAGTGCATAGTTGCAGAAACAGAAAAAAAAGTAACTTAAAACATATATAAAGCTACTGGCATTGGTCTCTACGTACATACTTTACATTTAAATACTGCATAGGAAGGAAGGTGGGTGTATTTTTATCAGCTCGATCTGCGTCTTCTGCCATCACACGAGAAAAGTAATCTGATCAACAGAACTTCCTGTTACTTCAAAGGTTTTTGATGTGACAGCTCTCAAACTTCCGTTAATAATCACTGACATGCGAACATGTTTTATTGACCGAAGTCGCACAAGAGAGATGAGAGGAGCAGCTATGAGTTTATCTGCAGCAGCGGGGCGATTTTTCCTCCTTCTCTTCGCTCTACCAGGTATTGTATATCTATACTTACTTTGTAGTGTATTAAGACGTAGTCAGAGCAACCTAAAGTGAGTTAAAGAATTCATTATATATTCTCTGATCAACATGTTCCTATATTCGACCTGTACAGTTATGCAGTGTAATACATTATCTACATCCATTCACTGCAACACCAAAGTAGCACCAGTGCTTCTTATTGGGTGCACACATGCTTGTATTCAAATCTATAGCACCCATTGCTTTGAGGCTTTTCTCATATTTATCAGATAAAATCTCTCTTTTTCTTTTAACCTGGATTCTGTAGGTTTAAGTCATGTGTACATTAAGGGGGAACAATTCATTATCTTGACAGATTCATCCCCATAGTTGTATTAAAACGTCTTGGTTGAGTTGAGGCTTACCCTCCTCTTGTGGCAACTTGAATCACGATGAGGTGACATTTTGGGAAAGTGGGGGGAGTCTGAGGAGACTGATGCCAATGCTGACGTGCTCATGTGAGACAGTTTTTTGTCAGTTCAAGTCATAGTAAAACACAAGGCCTAGGACAAGAGCACAGGGCTATTGGTATTTATTTATTTTTATTCTTATTTTTTTTATTGGTGATAATGTACAAGACAGAACAAGTATGTGCACACAAATAACAACATTAAACAGGAAACTTAAAACATAGGGGATGTCGTAGTACAAAATACAGAAAATAACAAAAGAAATTGAAATAAAAAAATATGGTGAGAACGCCCCCTCTCTATTGTGTGAGTCTTAAATGCACTGGACTTATTGGAATTCGGTAGAGAAGGGAAAGAAACAAGAGCATAGGATTTATTTTAAGTGTCTCTGCTGTACTTGTAACTGTGTGGTCTTTATGGTGCCATTCCATCAGTCCGATGGCCAATTATTCCTGATGGCTCATATTTCCCATTGTACTGAAAACAAAACTCACATTTGGATTTTGATTTTGATGTTAAGAGTAAAAGATGTATGACTTTATTTTATTTTACCATACCTTGGCTTTTGCTGAAACAAAGCCAAATGTTTTGCCTGTTAAAATACATTAAATATTGAGGGTAAAAAACTCAATGGAGTGTGTGTATTTTTGGGATACCGGTCAGTCGCACCACTGGCCTTTTGATCCAATGCGAAACATGGCGGACTATAGAAATGTCAGAATAATGTGCCGTCCTCATCTTTATAATTAAATCAAAACCTGCAGATTGTTCGTTCTCCATGGCCTGTGGTTTTAGAAATGTATTAAGTCAATTCCATGGTATAAAAGTATATGTATAAAAAGTATGTTGTCTTATGTTGTTATGTATAAAATTGTGTTGTTTTATGTCTTTTGTTTTACAGTGATACAGTGTCAGGATGGTTGGGGAGTGACCTACCCTTCTACTCAGGTCTGTGCCTTGAAAGGATCAACAGTGGACATAAAGTGCACCTTCACCTACCCATCCAGAGTATATGGTCGTGATACTACAGTTGGGCAAACATTCCGGTTTACAAAAGAGAGTAATGGAGTTTATGTGGATCTGGAAACAGACCCGCTGTACACAGGTCGTGTGGAGTATATCTGTGGTAACAACGACTGCACCCTGAGAATCAAAGACGTGAGAGAGAGCGACTCAGCTGAGTACAAGTTCAAGTTCATCACAAACCAACCAGGAGGGACATATAGTGGTAAACCTGGAGTCACTTTGTCTGTCACAGGTAAAATGATTATCCAAATATTTATCCATTTAGTAGTTCCACAACTTGTGTGTGTGTGTGTGTGTGTGTGTGTGTGTGTGTGTGTGTGTGTGTGTGTGTGTGTGTTGTGTGTGTGTGTGTGTGTGTGTGTGTGCGCAGTCTAAAATGCAGAGTTCCATTCTCTATTGATTCATTCAGATCTCCAGGTGCAGGTGACCAGATCAGTGGACTACCAGCATTCTTCTGATCGGGCAGATCTTAAGTGTCACAGCAGTTGTCTTCTTCCCGGTCATCCCTCCTTCGTCTGGTACAAGAATGGATGGGAAGTTTCAGGACAAACCTCTAATCTTTATTCAGTCTGGTTTAATCCTACAAACAGCTATTCCTGTGCTGTAGAGGGACATGAGAACGCCCGCTCTCCTCCATTGCGTGAGTCTACTTCAGTTTTACTGATAACATACTGCCACCTGGTGGAACAAATCAAGTTGAGTTTAACCCTAATAAGTGTTCTTCATTATGGAGGCAAGGCAAGTTTATTTGTATAGCACATTTCAGACACAGGGCCACTCAAGGTGCTTTACAGGGGCAAGATTAAAATACATCAAGTATAGAGCACACATTAAAAAAGCGAATGAAACACATGAATAGAAATAAAACATAAATAAAACATTAAAAAAAAAAAAAATTAAATTACAGGTTAAAAGGGAAACAAAAAAGTCTTCAGACTTGATTTAAAAGAGCAGAGTTGCAGCAGACCTCAAGTCTTCTGGGAGTTTGTTCCAGATATTGGGTGCATAAAAACTGAAGGCTGCCTCTCCCTGTCTAGTCCTAACTCCGGGGACTTTCAATAGACTAGCCCCAGATTAGAGGTAAAACTCTTGAGACAACTTGATTTGTTTTTTTTTTTAAATAGGAAAAACTATACCAAATTACAATATTTTTTATGAAACAAAGAGAAGTAAACTCAAACACTCCTTTATGGCACATGTATATACAAATAATTGGAAAGAATAAATGTGTTGCAGTAACACATTTATTCTTTCCAATTATTTTAAAGCCTTTTTGTTACAAGATTCAAACCAGCAGAAACGTTTTACCCAGAAATAAATAATTACAAAAGATTAGTAGAAGGAGAATATAAAAAAAAATAGGGAAATTATTTAACTAAAGGTGACATATTGGAGTCAAGTGCATAAAACACCGCAAGCAACACAGAGTATTCCCAATCTGTATCTATACAGAAAGTTTGTTAAAATAAGTAGTACAAAGACAATACAACATCTGAAGCTAGGAGGGTTTATTGCAGATCTCTAGACAGTAGCACACACTCCATAGTTATGGTTTTAAAAAGACACTAGCAGACACATTTTCATACTAAAGTTAATTTATGTTCATATTTTTTCCTCCAGATCCTCCAAAGCCTCCCTCTGTGTCAGTGAGTCCCTCTGGTGATATAAAAGAGAACAGTTCAGTGACTCTGAACTGTAGCAATGATGCTAACCCAGTAGCTAACTACACCTGGTACAAGGAGAATGGACTTAAACAACGCAGCAAAGATCCAGAGCTTGTCTTCAGGTCCATCCAGTCCTCTGACTCTGGAGTGTATCGCTGTGAAGCTGAGAATGGCCTGTGGGTGGGGACATCTAAACATGTCATCATTAATGTTAAATGTGAGTGAAACCCTATTCAATTAAAGCAGATTTTTTGAAGCGATTATGTGTACGATTTGAAAATATATGCCTCTGGCTCCAGCCCCAATGTATTTTCCTATTATCTCCTCCAGATGCTCCAAAGCTTCCCTCTGTGTCAGTGAGTCCCTCTGGTGAGATAGTGGAGGGCAGTTCAGTGACTCTGACCTGTAGCAGTGATGCTAACCCAGCAGCTAGCTACACCTGGTACAAGAAGAATAGACTTAAACAAGGCAGCAAAGATGCTAACCCAGAAGCTAACTACACCTGGTACAAGGAGAATGAAGACTCGCAAAAATCATCAGGACCGATCTTCACCATCACTGACTTCAGATCTGAACACAGTGGGAATTATTACTGTGAAGCCTTGAACAGAAGAGGGCGCCATAGGTCCACCGTATATCTGACTGTTGTGGCTGGTAAGGTTTTTAATGAACTTTCATGCAAACAAAAATGACATGATCCACAATATGTAAAGTGGAAGGATCAAAGGTAGCAATGTAATGATGTCCTTTGCAAGTTCAACCCTGCATTTGAAACTCCCCATTTACAGAGTTAGTTTGATATCCTGAATATATTCTTCAAATGCGTTTTGTAAACCCCTCCGCCTGCTTCTGTCTGTAATGGCTTTCCTGTTTTTTCCAAAAAGTTGGCAATATTTCTCCAGCGAGAACAGTTACCTGTTTTTACAATGTCATTCCTCTGTTAGGAGGACCCAAACATCTGAACACTCTCTAATGTAGTTCTTATTTTATCATACTTTTCCCAGGAGCATGGAAATTACCAGTCATTGGAACAACCCTGGCTTTTTTACTGGCTATTGTATTCCTCGTTGTCTTCCTAGTGATAAGGTAAGCACATCTGTTTTACTAAATAGTTATACATATAGTATCTTCATATTAATGTAGTTAGCAGACTGGTGACATAATTATAATTTTTTTGTTTTCTATTCTCCTGACCAGAAAGAAGAGGGCCTCCAGGCAACCATCTCATTCTGGAGATACACCAAACAACAGGGAGCAGGCAAGCAAGGTGAGTTAAAGTTCCACTTTGCAACATTTACGAAACTATTTAGATTGCATATGGGTGAATGGGTATCTATGTAACGTGATTTTTTTTAAACTTTTCCCGAATTTTCCAGTTGCCTAAATTAAAACATGTAGTTCACTTATTTCTATGAAAAGGACTCTGGTCAGATTTTTCTACGAAATTCTGAGAATGTGATGTACATATTGTCACCTTAACTGGGACAGGGACAAGGGGCAATGAATAGATCAAAAAGATGTACTACCCAAGGTTCTACCATAGTTTGGCATTGCCACTTAAGTAAAACATTTAAAGCAATGTTATCTTGGCCATTTCTTCCCAATCTGTTGGAGGAGCAGGATGACCTTCACTATGCCAATGTCCAGTTCTCCAAGAACCGGGCAGATCCAGTTTACTCCAACGTGGGACCAGTTGCAGCTCGCAGACACAAGGAAGAGAAAGAAGAAGTTGAGTACTCTACAATCAACTTCAACAGTGCCAGTGCTGCCCCGAGGTAAGCAGCTCATCCTATAAGAACACTGTGGTTTTGTTTAAAGTTGTACTATCACCATAAAATCATTGTATTGGTAGAAAGATATAATATCTACAACATCCCCTGATTTTTCTTGCAGAACCGGCAGAATCAGGTGACTGGAAATGATCTGTCTGCATTGTACAGCACAGTCAACAAAACTGCTAAACATGACAGGAAACTTTAGTTTGTCCTTTTTAAAACTGATCCAGACTGACTGAGATAAGTCGACTTGATGGATCGTAAACGTTAAAATACATTTTACTCACCTTCAATGGTTGAGTCAGCGATTCTGGAGGAAGCTTGTTGTTCAAAATCATTTGGGCACTTTAGGCTAGGAGACTGATCTGCCTATACTTTGGCTTTAACATCTATTTACATATTGACAGGCTTATTGTTACACTTGCTACTGTACAACTACAGTAGTAACTACAGCCTCGGGGCGGCAGTGGCGAAGTGGGTAGGGAGATCGCCTCTGGAGTGCAGGGTCGGAGGTTCGATCCACAGTCTCCCCGCCACATGTCGAAGTGTCCCTGAGCAAGACACTGAACCCCAAATTGCTCCCGATGGTTCAGAGAGCGCCTTGCATGGCAGCTACTGCCTTCGGTGTATGAGTGTGTGTATGAATGGGTGAATGTGGTAAGATATGTAAAGCGCTTTGGGCTGAGAAAATCGGCTAGAAGGCGCAATATAAGTCAAGTCCATTTACCATTTAACTGAAAACAAATGCTACAAACATTTTGATAGCTATCAAGCTTAGCCTATATCGATAGCATTTTTGCTAGCTATGGTGGGTCGGTGAAAGCCCCTTTGTTTACCTGTTTACAGAGCCATGGCTGTGTTTTAACACCAGTTTATTTTCAGCGCGCACACAGTACAAGAATTGATTTTGACAACAAGCGTTCTCCAGAATCGCTGACTCCACCTTTAAAGTCCCATAAGTTTGAATCCTTCTGACTTTGGTGATCCTTTGAATTTACCTGTAGCCCCACAAGAAGGGTTTTTTTTTTTTTTTTTTTTTTTTTTTTTTTAAATGGTGTACACATTTCCATGGTGTAAATAGTTATTAATTCACACTTTATTCTAATTGAGATCTTAACTATTGCATTTTATTATCACTGCCTAGCCATTTATATGTTTAAAAATCGTATCCCCAATTAATATTTCCCTTTGAAAACCAGCAGTCAGAGGTTATTGTACAGCACAATCAACAAAACCTGCTGAACAAAAAAGGAACAGCCAACTTGGTGTTTGTATTAATGTTTATTCAAGCAGGTAACCATTGATTTAACAAGACACAGACACATTGACACATAAAACACAATGAGATAACGATTCATTTTTAACTAAAATTTTACATTTACAAATTTTAACTCAACATAATATTTGACCTTTTTATTTTGAGTCAACAAATGTTGCTTCTAAACAATGTGTAAACTACCAAATTAATTATATTGTCAACAAATAAACATATATGTAATATAGTTGCCTACAACAGAATCAAGAAAGAACAATTAATTTGCTATTGTATTATTAACAACCTTTTCTTTGGATGAATGAAACAGATAGATAACTTTTAGGTTATTTTTGTTATGTTTTACATTTTGTTTCTATTATTATTATTATTATTATTATTATTATTATTATTATTATTATTATAATGTATAGTCATTTGAGCTCCCTGCATACAGGACATCTTAATTGCTACAGTTTTTTGAATTAATATTTTATCGACAACATGTTTAAAATTTTAGCTTTGACTTTGCTGTATTGTTAACAATTCTATAAATGCTATAATCCCCTTGATCAAGCTGTTTGGTGTGCTTTTATTTCCTTTTTGTCATCAGTTGTATTAAGATCTTCATCGTTCTTATTATACCATTACCGTAGGGTGGGAAAAATATTTAATATATTTTCAGGTCTCTTTTCCATTGTGAAAACACAACTTGTTATGCCCTTATGGCACAGGCTAGTTTTAAAATGATCACTGAATCTTTTAAGCATGTTTTTCTGGCATCTTTGCATTAAAATGACACAGAATAATTGTGTCCAGTTGTTTATCAGACACCTCTACAGCCGGCAGGAGTTGACGGACAGTTCAAAAGCAGTTTCCTCGAGGCTCTTGCATTTAGCTGCCAGGCTGGGATCACTGGAGCACTCTGCAGACGAAGGCCAACGCTCCACCCACGTGTCCTTTCCTAACATGTAGATGTATCTGACAGACAGAGAAAAAAAGGGGAAGGAAATACAGTTGAGACAGTTTCGGTTGTATTAAAAAAAGGCCAGAATTATTTTAAGAATATCACAGTTAGTAGTAAAAATGTCTCTGCCTCTTATAACGTTAACCCTGTAAGCTGGTTGCAGGAAGGGTTTTTTCCTTCATTTTTTGAGGTTTATTCCTCAAAAAATATATAAAGTTGCCATCTCAAGTCAGAGTTTGCATTTAGGAGGGCAATTCTGTGTTTTCTCATACCACAGTTTGTGATGCAGTAAACAAACAAAGCTGCTTTTTCAGATTTTCAACAAGCCATGACTTTTTATAAACTAACAGTGTTATAGTTTTTAGTTATTGGTAACTTCCCTATGGCAGCTTGTATGCATGATAGCTGGAATATATAAAGTTCTCAAATTTGACTTAGCTAGTGACGTATATACAGCTCCGGAAAAAATTAAGAGACCACTCCAAATGTTCAGTGTCTCTCGTTTTACTATTTATAGGCATATGTTTGAGTAAAATGAACATTTTTGTTTCATAAATATAAACTACTTACAACATGTTCTACCAAATTCCAATACATTTTTTTTTGTCATTAAGCGCGTTTTTAATAAGTAATGTAGAGATGAAGATTTAAGAAAAATCCAGACTGGTCTCGTAATTTTTTCCAGAGCTGTATGTGTTCTACCTGTTGGTGGTGCTGTCTATGTTCCATTGATCGTCCCTGGGACCGATGATGAGGTACTGGGAGCCCGGCGTCAGGTTGAGTCCGTCCCTGCAGCCTCCATGGGACATAAACAACCTCGTCTGGCCCTCCTTCACTCCTCCCTCCACACCTGGATGGCAGGATGTAGAATTTTTAAATAATAAATACCGAAGATGCATTTGACTACATCACTATAACGTAGCATTGACCTCACAAATTTGAGAATATTTATCAAAAATAGAATTGAAAAGGAAAAAAGAAAACTAGTAGTGCCACTCTATTGGAACAAATTCAAGCACAAAGACACATGACATTCCACACCTGGATGGTAGGATGTAGAGATTGAGATACTAAAATAGATGCATTATACTGCATAACTACAGCACAACATAGCATCAACCCAAACAATGGAGAATATGTATCATAATAAAAATTGCCTTTTTTGTCATTGTAAGTGCATGCAACAAAATTAATAGTGCCACTGTATTGGGAAAAATACACCGGACAATGAATTAAAAACAGGACATTAAATAAAAACTGAAAATTAATTTTAATAACATCCTGGGCAGTTACAATGCAATTTATTAGTAAATTCTTCATAGTAAGTATCGTACTTAGCGGTCCTCTACTTTTTACTTTTATTTGTAACAGCTATCACGTCTTTATTTAAAAAAAATAACAACAGGAAGAAAAAAACTCATTGATTACCACAATAGAGATCGCATCGACTCACCCAGCTTTATCACTTGTAGGATCTCCATCTCGTATTTGTCGTAGTAGCTCTGGCTGACACTGAGGACCTTCACCTTGTAAACTGAAGCACAAGAATTGTTTTTTTTTTATATTTGCCCACAATGGATTAGTCTGTGGTGACCATGACACAAAATATATTGGTGAATTTTATGGTTCATGGAGGGTTGAAACCTAAGGTTTCTGGTGTGTGCTCGACCTTTCAAACTTTTGACACAGTAGGGTTAAAATTGTCACATTTATGGAAATAACAAATTACCATGAAATTCACAAACTGCATTGTCAAAAGGTAATTTAGTGTTTCAATACCCGAATAATAATTGCTTTTTTTAATATATATATTTTTTACATGTTTATTAAAGAAAATTCAGGTTTGATACGTGGCATAGATATTTTTGTTTCGGGATTTAGGAACACACAACTCGTAAATTTCATGGCTGCAGACTCCAGCAAATAAAAATATAGAAATTAATTATCAACCATACAAACAAATAAAGAATCATATTGTTAATCATATTACTAGCAAATTAATACATATCCAGTAATAGGTAGTTAATGTTATCCTTCAAAGATGATTTACTTATTTGGTGGATTCAGAATTTAACTACTAAAGAGTGACAGTGTATCATACCGTGGTGTAGTGTTGTGCAGGCAAACGTCTCTCTTTTCGTGCTGGGGAAGTTCTCAGTGTCGCTTTTGGAGACACAGCAGTCACCTGAGGATTGTGAAAGAAATTAAAGATATAAGAGAAATCGACAATAATAACAATCACCATCCCCACACAAACACACACATACACACACACACAGACACTTACACACACACACACACACACACACACACACACACACACACACACACACATATACACACACACATGCACACTTTACCCTGCGTGCAGCGGCAGACGTTTTCTCTACATATTTGAGAGAGCTCCTCCCTGTCCTCTCTGGGAGTGTAGGTATGACTGCAGCGATGATCTGAAAGACAGAGAACAGAGTTTAAAAATACATCAACATCAAATTCAAAGTTGCAATATTATTTTCCAATATTAAGATACACAAACAGGACACATTCTACATTATCAAAGTGTGTGTTTAGTGAAAATATGCCAATGTATTTTCTCTCAGATTGTGTTTTCTCTGATAATTAAGATGTTTCGGTAGTGAACTATTTCCTGCACTTATAATGATGTAGTTTAAATTAGTTAAGTTTATTTGTTTATAGTATCGTGGAAAGTCCCCTTTGATTAACTTTACAGTAAAAGGAGCAGCTTTAGCCTATTTGGCTCATTTCCAGCTGTAGTCCCCGGACAGTTGTCAATAGGCAAGTAGTTTTTGACCAGCTGAGAGGGGAGAAAGTGGGACTTTCACAATTCACAATGACACTTTTTCCTAGTGTTTTTGAATATTTTCCACTAATATCAGTCAACACCTGGTTTTCTTTCTAAACTTAAAATGTAGTAAAAAGCTGTGATGTCCAGGCTGTGCTCTCCTACCCGGGTTGTAATACTCGTAGACAGTGACTGAGGACGGCTGCAGGAGGCCGACTTTGAAGTTCTGCTGAAGCCTGAAGATCAGGATCTCTGGTTCTTTGTGAGATACCTGTGAGGAGGACAAGGGAGAAATATTTTGGACCCTGTGATAATCGTAATTTAGCAAGCCGGAGCCTGTTCCAAGTAGCCAATCTTAAGCATCAAAATGGGTTTATTTCCTGGTAGGTTTACTCAGATACAAGGACTAGATGCCATGGTGAAATGATGCAAAAAATAAAAATACATGAAATGTAGAAAAACATATATAAAAGCATTTCAAATAATTTAAGAGAAAATGTCAAATTCCTAATCATAAGAAAATTCAATAAAAAAAAATATATATGTGCATGTCTTTTAAAAAGAGGAGCTATTTCAATTCTGAATCCTGATATCTCCTCAATGTTAGGATTATTGCTCTGTGATCTACTGGGCAACATTTCCCAGATAGTTCAGCAGACCTGCTTCATGGAGAAAGGCTCGGAAATGGAGAAATTGACAGATGCAAAAACTGATTTCAACTGACAGTTATTTATGGAAGAACCACTTTGAATTTGTGAAAATGAATGACATAAACAAAAAGTCAAACTCCCTCTAAAAGCAAACAAGTAAATCCCAGTGTTGTCTCCAGTGTTTTACCTTGAACAGGTGGAGGATCAGCGAGCCTCTGTCACTCAGGTTATCAACGATCTTGAAGTTATTGATGTAACGATCCACTGAGTTGGACAACTGGACAAACACAAACACAAGTACATAATCAGTGAGGAACCATATTTTTTTTTACAAAATGCTATCAAAGGAAGATGTAGTGGGATATAGCTCAATTACACATCACTGAACATTAAAGTGACATATTGCCTTCAAAATTTAACTTACACATTTTAATTGGAAATTATTCTCTATTTCAGTTCTGTTTTTTTTTTCAAAATAAAAGCAATACGTTGGTCGTAAAAGTATTGACTGTAACTTTTAACCGTTCAAAATAAAAGTAAACAACATATACAGTACATATTCATATACATATGTAAAATAAAGTGGATTGTAAACTACATAAGCATGATAATTTTCTAGTGGATAAATGCATGACTTTAATCTGTAACATATTTTCAGCACTATTTGTAAAGGCTGATTACCATCTCCAGGTCTGAGTTATCTGGGGTGAAGCCAGTGGGAAGACTTATATCCAGAACCACCATCCTGACATCTCTGGGTCCTAAAGCCCTGTGGGACGGAAATAAACCAGCTCTGTAAACAATGTGCTAAACTATAGGGGATATACAATATAGATATATTGTAGATTATTATATTATATGTTATTGTTATATTATTATATGTATTTATTTAATATTAATATATTATATATCATCAAAAAATCGCAATAGGAGGAACACACTGATAAAACTATTCAGGCCTGTGAGTGGTAGATTATCAACATGTTATCCAACTTGAACAATGAAGGCATTATTAGTAGGCCAATCACTGATGACATAAATTATCATTCAACGACCAAAATTGGAAAACACTTTGTTATTTTATTTTTACACACACACACACACACACACACACACACACACACACACACACACACACACACACACACACACACACACACACACATACACACACACACACACACACACACAAAACAAAACAAACAACACGGCATACTCTGCTCTAAGGGTTTCTAAACTATAGGCAAATGTTAAGGAAAAAATTGAAAGTCAATAAAGTGTCTGTCTGACAACGTGACTAGAATTTTATTACATTTCTTTAATTTGATTGAATGTTAAAACGTTTGAATATACAGACAATAACAAAAACTCACCTGACTTTGATGGTGATCTGGTAGGATTTTTCTACATCTGCTGGAGGCTTTTCTGTTAGTGGACAGAAAAAAAGCATTATTTAATGAACATTGGTTATGTTGCTAAAATGTGTTATTTTATTTCAATTGTATTAGTAATAATGTAATCATTTGTAGAAAGTAATTGATAATTGTTAAGTGCATGTTGTGATATGTAAAAAAAAAAATCTTAAAAATACTTTTGTTTGCATTAGTCTACTTAAAATAAATATTTCAACCTGCTTTTTAAGTATGCTTTATTAGTATAGTTTACTACATTTACTTCTGTCAGTATTTTAAATGCATTAGGCGTAGTGAGACAGTGTAAGAATGTAATTACCGCTGGATTCTTCGATAGTGACGTTGAGCTCAAAGTCCTCACAAGGCATTTTCTCATCCACCTCATGCAGCTGGTTGTAATAGGTCACAACCTTGAGTCAAAGTTGAATTAAAAGAAAGTTAGATCATGATAAGAAAAAGAGATACACACATGGTGATTTTGTATGTAACCGGCAAATAGTGGTTAAGGGTATCAATAATAGCTTATAGTGTGTAACGTTAAGAGTGTTAAGAGTTTGTTTGTACAGGACCAAGACCACTTGTTCAACTAGGTATTGGTGCAAGTTGTTATGGACCAATGCCGGGTGCAATTTCTACCTTAAGAAACTGCACAAAGAGGGTAAACACTAAAAAAATTGTTATGACACAAAACTGAAAGTTACCAAACAATATTATTCAAAGACTTGCTCATGTGATCATACCATATATTTATATACAGAACATGTGTGTGAATGTGATCATACCTCTAGTATTCCCTGTCCATTCCCACGAGCCTCCACTTCCAAGTCAACATTAGCAGGCATCTACGGAACAAAATCAGCATGGAAGAAGAATGTTAAGGTGAAATTCATTTAAGAAATACATCACTTATTCACTCCCTGTTGTTATTATTGCATCAAGTACCAGTCCAATTTCCCAGTATTATGACATGAAACTCAAGTGTGCTCTGTTGTTTTAGTTTTTTGTTCTTTTATTTAAATTGTTTGCATAAAAAGAAAATGTTTAGGATGTTGTAAATGTAAAAAAGTAACTCAGATTTATATATGATCCTACAATAAAGTGTATATAAAAAATTTGTTCTGTGAGAAAGTGAGAAATATCATGACGCACTCCAAGTGTCTCCAGCGGATACACTGATTATTGTTTATCAATCAATCAATTTTTATTTATAGCGCGCTTTTCATACTCAAGAGTTGTTCAAAGTGCCTTACAAAGAATAAAAACAACAACAGAAAAATACAAAAAAAAACAGCTCATAAAATCAATAGAAGAAAATTAAAAGAACCCAACCCTCCCACCCCCAGTTAGTTAGTTGTATGACACTCACCCTGGAGGAGCGGGCACCGTATGAGGTTGTGGGGTTGAAATGATAACGCAGTTCCTTGCGTCCTGTCAGCCTGACGTCCACATCCATCCGGAGATCACCTGGAGGAGGTTTGTTAATCAGGTATTCTGACAGAGCCTGGAGCACCACCATGGTGGACTGGGAGAGAACAAAAGACAAAAACTACATATTGTTAAGAACGTTGCATTTTTAAAGTTTTTTATCAACGATTTAGACTCAATTATTCAGTCATGCCACACACACGTATACAACCAGCTCGAAGCCTTAACAGGTATACTTGAACCCTGGACCCTCAGATTAAAAGTCTGATGTCTGGGGGGGCGCCCTTAGCTCAGTTGGTAGGGCGTCCCCCCCCATGGGCCTCGGCCAGCAGCGGACCCGGGTTCGATTCCAGCCCGCGGTCGTACTCTGCATGTCACTCTGCCCCATTTCAACTCTGTCTCTACACTATCAATAAAGCATAAAAATGCCAAACAAAAAAAAAAAAAAGTCTGATGTCTACCGACTGAGTTACCCAGGCTTCACAAAGTTCTGACGTGAGGAAACTATCAGCTGAAATCCAAATCCAAGACCCATTGCAATCTGATTTGTGATCTAATATAAACACAAAAGTATGTGGCATCAGACATTTGAAGATGTATTGAGCGAAATCATCAAGTAATTGAGGGACAACCATATCCCCATATTGCTAGGGGCCACAAAGAGACAAACCATTATGTTTCTAACTTGGCACACACACAACAAACCTCAAGCCTGAACAGGGACTTGAACCCTGGACCCTCAGATTAAAAGTCTGATGCTCTACCAACTGAGCTACTCAGGCTTCAAGAAGTCTTGCTTCTTGGGGAGATAATCATATAAAGTCTAAATCTTAATGAAAGTACAACTACACAACTCATTAGTATGATACGGCAGTCCTGGCAGTTAGTTTACAAGAAATGTTGGATGGTAGACCATGTTTTGCATGTAGCCTTGGAAAACCACAACCGACTGGGACAGAATCATCCAAGCATCTGAGGCCAGAGCAAATTCACAATTTACATATGTGGTAGTGGTAGCAGCTAGAAACCGTTGATGATGTATTGAGTGAAAGTCATCAAGTAACTGAGGAACAACCATATACACATGTCTACTAGGGGACACAAACAGCTGAATATGTGATGATTCAAACATGGCAGACACACATTATTCAACAAACTTCAAGCCTGAACAGGGACTTGAACCCTGGACCCTCAGATTAAAAGTCTGATGCTCTACCGACTGAGCTACTCAGGCTTCAGGAAGGCTACTTTCTTGGGGAAACAATCATATCAAGTATGTAATAGCAGCCACCACTAACACCCTCCTATCCGGTGCTGGGGAACCAACCAGAGACCTCATAGTTACTGGTCGCCACCTTTCCTCTAGGTCATCCTGTTCCTGGCAGTTAGTTTACAAGAAATGTAGGATGGTAGAACCTGTTTAGCATTTAGCCTGGGAAAACCCAGAGAGACTGCAATCTGATTTGGGATCAAACCAAAATATGAAAAAGATGTTGCCTCATGCACCTGAGGATATATTGAGCTTCAATTGAGTCTTCCAAGTATCTGAGGTAAAAGCAAATTCATAATTGACATGTGTGGTAGTGGCCGCAACGAGATGACAAGTCCGACATAGCACGAGGTTCTGTCTGATCAGGGGCTTGAATACCAAGTTATGTTTCCTTAAACACTTGAAGATGTATTGAGTGGAAGTCATCAAGTAACTGAGGAACAACCATATCCCAATGTCTGGGACGGGCCACAAAGAGATGAACGTGATATACGATGATTGAACATGGCACACACACATTACGCAACAAACTTCAAGCCTGAACAGGGACTTGAACCCTGGACCCTCAGATTAAAAGTCTGATGCTCTACCGACTGAGCTACTCAGGCTTCAGGAAGTCTTCCCTCTTGGGGAAACAATCATATCAAGTCCAAATATTGATGAAAGTACAACTACACAACTCATTAGTATGATACGGCAGTCCTGGCAGTTAGTTTACAAGAAATGTTGGATGGTAGACCATGTTTTGCATGTAGCCTTGGAAAACCACGACAGACTGGGACAGAATCTTCCAAGCATCTGAGGCCAGAGCAAATTCACAATTTACACATGTGGTAGTGGTAGCAGCTAAATGACAATTCCGAAATAGCACATAGAGGTTCTGTCTGAACAGGGACCTGAATGCCAAATTATGTTGACTCAAACAGTTGATGATGTATTGAGCGGAAGTCATCATCCAGTAACTGAGGAACAACCATATACACAAAGAGATGAACGTGATATATGATGATTCAACATGGCACATACATTATTAAACAAACTTCAAGCCTGAACAGGGACTTGAACCCTGGACCTTCAGATTAAAAGTCTGATGCTCTACCGACTGAGCTACTAAGGCTTCAGGAAGGCTATCTTCTTAGGGAAACAATCATATCAAGTCGAGATCCTAATGCATACAACTACATACAACTGAGGCCAGAGCAAATTCACAATTTTTGTGGTAGTGATCGCAACAAGAAGACAATTCAGACATAGCATCATTTGAACAGGGAACAGGGCAAATGACAGACAGTTGATTCTGTATTTAGTGGAAGTCATCAAGTAACTGAGGGACAACCATATCCCCGTCTCTGCAAGGGGCCACAGAGTGAGGAACCAAACTTCAAGCCTGAACAGGGACTTGAACCCTGGACCCTCAGATTAAAAGTCTGATGCTCTACCGACTGAGCTACTCAGGCTTCAGGAGGTCTACCTTCTTGGAGAAACAATCATATCAAGTCGAAAACCTGATGTATTTACAACAAGACAATTTACTAGGATGATAAAGCAGTCCTGGCGGTTAGTTTACGAGAAATGTAGGAAGGTAGAACCTGCGTAGCACGTATGTCTGCTAGAGGCCACAAAGAGATGAACATGATATATGATGATTCAACATGGCATACACACACACACACACACACACACACACACACACACATTACGCAACAAACTTCAAGACATGTGTGCTCGTGGCCACAGAGTGAGGAACCAAACTTCAAGCCTGAACAGGGACTTGAACCCTGGACCCTCAGATTAAAAGTCTGATGCTCTACCGACTGAGCTACTCAGGCTTCAGGAAGGCTACTTTCTCTGATAACCAACACATATTGCCTACCTACCATGCTTTATTAACTGTGGAAGCCTTTGCACAAAGTCAAAACCCAAACATGAAACAGTAATCGCTGTAAGCCTCTAGTAGTTTAATTAATTAATACAAAATTTAAATTGTTTGATTTGCAGATTACATCTCAGCTGTTACCTGAGTGGAACCAAAGCCTCCACCGATCCTCCGCTGGCTGTTCAGCCATTTAAATGGTGCTGCAGCTTCCTCCATGCGTCCCAACTTGACCAGAGCCAGCAGGGCATAGCCAGTCGCCTCCAAGGTGAACAACCTATTGTCCTTGTCGGGCCAGTGGCTTCCGCCTGCAGAATAGAGAAGGGGAGAGATGGAGTTCCTATGTATATTAATGAGAAAAGCAACACACTGCCATCCATTCACCTAATCATTATCTGCAGTTTTTCATGGGTGTGTGAGTAACTTATCTATTTAGGTTTGATTATCTGTACTGTACAAATGGAACAGGGTTGAGTAATAAAGAAAGGGGTCATCCCTATGTTCCCACATCCCGTTGGTTCCACAGCCCGATGGTCCCACAGCCTTATGCTTCCTGAAATTGGCGATTAGGTTTAGGCATCACAGGTGGGTGGTTAGGGTAAGGGTAAGGGGACAGGGAGAGGTTAGAATAGGAGTGACACTTACCCAATCTCACACACAGAAATACTATTCTCTATTATATTGTTGGATTACTTAGAAATGTGGGACCAACGGGCTGTGGGAACATACATGCTCCAATACAGGATACCTTCAGCTGAGGCTCTGAGTAAAGTTTGCGTTGGGTCGTTAAGTTGAACCTTCCCCAGGAGAGCCAGGGCGTAGGAGGCAATGGCCACAGTGTACGGTCTCCTCCCTATCTTCAACAGTGCTCTCTTCAGGTTTTCCGCTGTTTTATGGATGGCTACCTACAGCAGACAGACACAGGTAGACATAATACATCAGATTTATGTAGCGATTTTTCAAATGCTTATAGGGGAGAGTGGCCTAAATTGTGCCACTTTTTACTCAAAGTGACTTTAAAGTGAGGCCTTGACAGTAAAGTCTCCAACTCAAATATATAGATATATTTCAGGGTGTTGTGCATCCCTGGCAATAAAAACTTTGGATCTGGAATAAACTGTTGAAGAAATATAGCTTTCGGAAAAAAAGTTGTCTTGTGGCACAACTTGCCCCCGGTGTGGTGTAAGTTGTGCCATTGGAGAAAATACCATAGGGTAAATTGTGCCATTGATATATATCTCACAAACTGTAATGCAAGACAAATCCATTAGGCAATTACTCATTTAAGGTTTATTTAAAGTAAATATTTTACAAAGATTGAAGGTCAATTTTCTTAAACAAGGCCTATAGCAGATCTAGGTGGTTTTGCCTGCAAAGCTAACAATGACAAAGTCACCATCATCATCTTTCTGGCCATCTGAACTCTCATCAGTGGTGTCGTTAAGTGGAATTGAGATGTCAGTCTCTTCTGAGCTACTGCAGACAATCACTTTCTTTTGGTGACCAGCGTATACAGCCATGCCAATGGCACAACTCTCAGAAATGTACTTTGCACTAGCTGCTCCGCCCTTGTAGAACCAACTGCCACCTGGCATATGCGATTCCCTCTCCATTTCTGCCTTTAAATCATGGCTCAAAACCCATCTGTACACCCTGGTTTTTCCTCCCCATTAACTATCTTACCTCTGCACTACTATCTTTGTTCATATGTGGATGTCTGGGCTTTATGTGTTTTATTTTTGTTATTGTTATTTTACCTTACATTTTTACCTACTGAATGCACTATGTAAAGCACTTTGGACAGTGCAAACTGTTATAAATGTGCTTTTATAAATACATTTTACTTACTTACTTACTTATAACTCACCTAGGCCCTCTGGCACAAATCACCCCATCCCCAGAATTTTGGATAATAAGCATGATGCAGCAGTTTAGGGCTGACATCGCGCTAACTATATAGACTCAAAGTGTAGCATACTAAAGCACTAAAACATGTGTCAAATGTTTTCAAACGTGTCTATAATTGTTCAGACACAGTAATCAAAAAACCTTGATCATGGAAATTTTACTTTGAAAGGCAAAAAAACTGTTTTTTTAGCTTAAATGTGCTTATATCTTATTCCATGTTTCTCCCTTCTTTACATGATGAGTTTAATGGATGGCTCTTCTTAAATATGTGGTCACATTTCCAATTTCTTCTATGGTTTTCTAGAAACAAGGGTGGCACAACTTGCCCACCGGCACAACTTAGGCCACTCTCCCCTACTGATAATACCACTTATCATAAGACTTTTGCAGGTAACAAAACAATTTACAAACAAAAAAAATTGTAAGTGCTTGATACAACCAACTGCAGAGTTGGTCGTATCAAGCACTTCTTTTTTGTCAGTTGTTTGTATCCATTGAATACATTTAACTGTTTACCCCTCTGCAGATAAACCTACAAGTTTACAAAGTCTAGGATGTGTATTTACAATGGAGGTGGCCGATCGTGAGGAGATATTCACTGATTTTGATTCAACATTTGATTTGCACCTTTAAAGGTTAAATATTATACTTATTGAATATGATAATTAAGACAAAACAGATAAACTTAACTAAGAAACCTGGACAAAAATAAGTTTTGTATGAGTTACCTCTACGTTGACGGCAGGATCATTGCAGCGAATCCCAGCCTGCTTAGCCTCAGCTAGCGCTATGAGGACAAAGGCTGTTAGGGTCGCCTCAGGGTCATCGCCACGGAGACCGCCCTGGAAAAACATGTACATTACAGTTTCTTAAAGGTGCTCTGAGGAACTTTCAGCTTTTGTTAAGTCTTGCACCCCTTTTGGTCAAAAGTGTTTTTACTACTACAGTTGTAGTTCCTGCGTGAGCGTACCCATAAGGCCTAAAGGAAAACTTTGTACAAATAGCATTCTTTGCACTGATGGTCTCTTTGCTGTTACATGTCATTTCTGATCATCAGAGGAAAAATAAGACGGTTTCAGAAATATTCAAAAGTTCTTCGTAGCACCTTTAATATGATATTTCAAAATGTGAATCAAATCAAAGGCCCTTTGGATGCAATGCATTCTGTTCCATTGAGGCAGAATAGTACATTTAACTTTTTGTCTTGTCTAGGACCGTTTATATATGTTGGTGTACTATTAAGGCTGTTATAAAAAGGACTTAATATTTTTTCATCTGGGGAAGTAACTATTAATATTACACTTTTGTGTGTGTGTGTGTGTGTGTGTGTGTGTGTGTGTGTGTGTGTGTGTGTGTGTGTGTGCGCGCGTGTGTCTCACAGTCATGGTAGTGGTGTAAACTGGGTTATCCTCTACGAAGTTCCCTCCAACCCGCTGTTTGTTCTTCACCAGGAAGAGCAGTGGGTCACACACTTGCTGCTCGCTGACGCCAGTGATGGAGTGAGCCATAGAGAAAACCTTCACAACGTACGCTGTGATCCTAAAACCCAGGTTGAATGTGATCAGCCAACAATAAATCATGAATACACAGTCATTATCTTTTTTTTTTAGTAGTACTCCAAACAGATCAATATTGTAAATTAAAAGTCATAAGGATCTATATGAATAGTGCTCAGAGGAACTACATTTATGTTAATTCTAGCTGCCCCTTTTGACAAGTTCCTGGGTGAGCGCGGCATGAAAAAGGCATAAATAAAAACTTTATAAAATAGAATTTTTTGCACTGATGGTCTTGTTTGCTGTTACATGTCTTTCATGATCAACATTGGAAAAATGAGACTGTTTCAGGAATATTTCAAAGTTCCTCGTCGCACCCTTAACATACTGACTTTTTACTAATTGATTTTCTACACCTCATTTCAGAATGCAGCATTTGACCTCCTTAAAGGTGCAGTGTGTAATATGACATCATCAAGAAAGTTCTACAACGTTCTAGAATACAACACTCCCTGGGTAACCCCAACCCTTTCAAATAATAACAGAAGCTACAGTGGCCTTCAAGGACAAGAACAATTAAAAATGTTAAACAATGCACCTGATGACATTCCAACTATGACACTTTCAAGATGGCGGCACTAGGCCTTGGTCCAAAATATGCAGAAATATGGACATATATGAGACCCTTTCTAAGGAAAAAAAAAATTCAAAACATGTTTTTCAGCTATTATGCACTAAATTAAATGTACTTATGGATATTATAATTACTTTCAACAAAATCTGCTAGGAAATAAAACCCAAAATTCTACACACTGCAGGTTTAATATTACCATGGCTCCACTTCTTATCATGTCATGCATTTGCTCCAGAGAAGTTGCGTAAAAATCCACGTAATTGGAAAATTTACAAAATCTTACGTTGACAAAACAACCTACCAGATGTTATTGAAAATTAGCTAATGTGTTTTAGAGATTGAATTAAATATGCACAAGTTAAAATATTGACAGTACCATGTACTTGCACCTTCCCTCCGGTAAGGGGGGTAAGAGCCATCACTCTTTCTGTATTCCAGCTGATTTTCATAGCCTGAAAACACAAAGCAACATGGAAGAATTTCAAGATGTGATGTGATGGAGATACGCTTTACGTATATAATGTCTTGAGCCAGCAACTAGTGACCTGAGCCCTGTTTCAGGTAGCAGGTTTTACAAACTCTGGGTTTCATCCTGCGCTCTGAGTTGCTCAACCGAGAGTTTCCACTAACTCAGAGCGAACACACTCTGGGTTGCCTCAAAACCAGCTTCCTGAAACAGGGCTATGGTCTTTAAGTCACACGATGTATTTCAGTCGGTGCCAAATAAGTATGTATTGAATTGAAAATATTGAATTTTGATACCCAGCCCTACGTTAGTACGTATTTATTGAGGGTTTTGTAAGGAAAAATAATTCCAATATCATATGATGTTATAGCCCCCATCATATGTGCATTTACTTTATATATAATCAAATAATAATCATACAATTAAAATGTGACTTCAATAATATTCTCATTTCAGTACAGAACAGGGAGTGGAGAAGGGAGGGAAGGCTCAGGCTTAGAAGAATTTGATGAATGGTACAGGCCTGACTCATCTCAACTTTCTTAGATAAGAAGTAATCTCTTAACAACAATTCTTTCACCTCGTCTGATGTATCGTAGCGCCTCGGCCTTGCGTTCCACCCCGACGCTCTCCCAGCCCTCGGTTCTCCCCAGGTAGAGGGTTGCGATGAGGGGGAGAGTGATGGAGGCCAAGTTCTGCTCCACACATCCGCCGGGCATTCGGATCAGAGAGGCCAGAGAGTCTTCACTGATGGAGTTATCAATGCTGTCAGCCAACACATGTCCTGGAGAGAAACGGAACGGGGGGGGGGGGGGGGGATTCTAAAATCATTCCATAGGCCTACTCCATATAGTCATTTTTTATTTTATTTATTTATTTTATTTTATTTATTTTTTTTATTCCAGACACAGAGAGAAAACGGTCCATAATACAATACAAAAACAGTAAAAAGACAAACAACAATAAAAAAAGACTGAAAAAAAACTCCAGCTGTCAGTTCCACACTACACAAAGAGTGTTCAGATATTAGCATATAGGCAAAGAGTGTTCAGATATCATTGTCCCATACTCCGCCCCTTGACCACTCTGCTACGCAAATCTTCTCAATAATTTAAATTTTTATTTTATTATTTTTTCATTATGCAATCATTCAATCAATTCAGCAAAGACATTTCTTACAAACACAGACAATGGTGTTGGGGGCAAAAGGCTCCTCAAAATAAGTTATTATAGGCAGGCCTTTTTATAGATTTTAGCAATTTTTTTAAATATTTTGTATAATATGGATTGTTCTGTCTGGTCTGTATATTATTGTGCGTTTATTGTGAAATATTCTAGTGATTTTGCTCTTCGTATTTAAATACTTTTTTTAATGCAGTGCACTTTATTCTCTGTTTTGTCTCCTCTACTGTTTTATATTGTATTTTGTTTTTATTATGATTTTTTAAAATGTGCACAACATTCACTTTAATATACATGTTTGTACCATGTAAAGCACCTTGTAACAGTCTGTTTAAAAAAAAAAGTGCTACATGAAGAAAACATTTAATTACTTTTTTATTACATTTAAATCTGTCATCAGTGCTGTGTCCGTGACTCACCTCTGACGTTGATGAAAGTCTCTGGCACAGAGTTTGGAACCACCGATTTCAGTTCGGCCTTAC
Organism: Ammodytes dubius; assembly: GCA_026122265.1. Classification (NCBI taxonomy): domain Eukaryota; kingdom Metazoa; phylum Chordata; class Actinopteri; order Uranoscopiformes; family Ammodytidae; genus Ammodytes; species Ammodytes dubius. Next base: position 30,925,153 of record CM047506.1, read on the forward strand.
GCACATGAACCGTCTGTGTTCCTGTAACGGATGAAAGACACATTCATTGAGTTCATGTCTATTTAACACAAATCCAAAGCAGCTAAACCATTTTGTTTATAGCAAATTAAGTGCATTTAGTTATTGTTGAAAACTGTGAACCAATTTCTAAAATATCCGATATTTTTTGTTTGTTTTTTAGTGGGCAACTAATGCTGGGCTTACACTACACGACTTTTCACGCGATTTGACAGTCGCAGACAATCTTCCAATGTCGGACTGAAATCACGGGAGTCGTGCTGGAGTTGTGGCGCGCGCACGTAATCTCAGTCGTTAGGTGTATGGTGGTCTTCCGACCCGATTTCAGCCAGTCTTCTTCCCGTCTTGATTATCAAACATGTTTGATATTATCGCTAGTCTTAGGGGGTTGGCTCAAGCGAAATGACGTAAACACTGTCACACACTCGCATGCACCAAGCATGACACAGGAGGAGCGGCATTAGTCGCGAACTGTGTCCGCCTGGTGAGGCACTTATTTCGGATACTTTTTCATAGAAGCCTCGGTGGAGAACCAGGCTGACAGCCGCGCAACCTGAACACTCTACCGTCAAATACAGGGTTAGGAGTTAACGTTATTGGGGTATGAGATCAGCAAATAAAGCTGGTCAAATAACTAAAGGAAGTCCCCTGCTCGGAATATTGAATTAACTTGTTTTTAATTAAATAATCACAATCGCGTTTGCGGAAATAATATTAATCTCAAAAGGAATCTAGTTGTAGTCTTGCAATATGAGACCCCTGTCTTTTCAAAATCTCACTCTGTGACTGAAAACTAATGACTAGTTGTCTTCAGGTGTGAGTTGATTGTCTTTAGATGTAAGAGGGTTTCAGTCTTCAGTCTTTTCAAAGTCTTTTAAAAGTCCTCTAGTGTAAGCCCAGCATTATACAGGTCCTTCTCATATAATTAGCATATTGTGATAAAGTTGATTATTTTCCATAATGTAATGATAATAATTGAACTTTCATATATTTTAGATTCATTGCACATCAACTGAAATATTTCAGGTCTTTTGTTGTTTTAATACTGATGATTTTGGCATACAGCTCATGAAAACCAAAAATCCCTATCTCAAAAAATTAGCATATTTCATCCGACCAATAAAAGAAAAGTGTTTTTAATACAAAAAAGTCAACCTTCAAATAATTATGTTCAGTTATGCACTCAATACTTGGTCGGGAATCCTTTCGCAGAAATGACTGCTTCAATGTGGCGTGGCATGGAGGCAATCAGCCTGTGGCACTGCTGAGGTGTTATGGAGGCCCAGGATGCTTCGATAGCGGCCTTAAGCTCATCCACAGTGTTGGGTCTGGTGTCTCTCAACTTCCTCTTCACAATATCCCACAGATTCTCTATGGGGTTCAGGTCAGGAGAGTTGGCAGGCCAATTGAGCACAGTAATACCATGGTCAGTAAACCATTTACCAGTGGTTTTGGCACTGTGAGCAGGTGCCAGGTCTTGTTGAAAAAGGAAATCTTCATCTCCATAAAGCTTTTCAGCAGATGGAAGCATGAAGTGCTCCAAAATCTCCTGATAGCTAGCTGCATTGACCCTGCCTTTGATAAAACACAGTGGACCAACACCAGCAGCTGACATGGCACCCCAGACCATCACTGACTGTGGGTACTTGACACTGGACTTCAGGCATTTTGGCATTTCCTTCTCCCCAGTCTTCCTCCAGACTCTGGCACCTTGATTTCCGAATGACATGCAAAATTTGCTTTCATCCGAAAAAAGCACTTTGGACCACTGAGCAACAGTCCAGTGCTGCTTCTCTGTAGCCCAGGTCAGGCGCTTCTGCCGCTGGTTCAAAAGTGGCTTGACCTGGGGAATGCGGCACCTGTAGCCCATTTCCTGCACACGCCTGTGCACGGTGGCTCTGGATGTTTCTACTCCAGACTCAGTCCACTGCTTCCGCAGGTCCCTCAAGGTCTGGAATCGGCCCTTCTCCACAATCCTCCTCAGGGTCCGGTCACCTCTTCTGGTTGTGCAGCGTTTTCTGCCACACTGTTTCCTTCCCACAGACTTCCCACTGAGGTGCCTTGATACAGCACTCTGGGAACAGCCTATTCGCTCAGAAATGTCTTTCTGTGTCTTACCCTCTTGCTTGAGGGTGTCAATGATGGCCTTCTGGACAGCAGTCAGGTCGGCAGTCTTACCCATGATTGCGGTTTTGAGTAATGAACCAGGCTGGGAGTTTTTAAAAGCCTCAGGAATCTTTTGCAGGTGTTTAGAGTTAATTAGTTGATTCAGATGATTAGGTTAAGAGCTCGTTTAGAGTACCTTTTCATGATATGCTAATTTTTTGAGATAGGAATTTGGGGTTTTCATGAGCTGTATGCCAAAATCATCAGTATTAAAACAACAAAAGACCTGAAATATTTCAGTTGATGTGCAATGAATCTAAAATATATGAAAGTTCAATTATTATCATTACATTATGGAAAATAATCAACTTTATCACAATATGCTAATTATATGAGAAGGACCTGTACATGTGTATATATAGAGACAATTAAGTTTGTAATTGTCTGTGTCTGTGTCTGTGTCTGCAACCGACATATTATCGAAAAAAATGCAGTTGTAAGAGGACAATCGGAAAAAAGAATTATTAATGCAATCTTCTTGCCTCCGGTAGCAGATGGGTTCAACACTTCACTTGTTACTTCCGTCTTCTGCACTCCATCCATCTGTTTGGGTCAATAACAAGAGAGGTAGTTTAAAAGAAGGGTTATATTCAAGTTAGTCTGTGTTTTGTCTTAGTGACCATATTTGATAAATATTATATTGGTATATAGGTGCAAATCACATTTTGTCAAAATCAGTGAATATCTCCTCACGATCGGCCACCTCCATTGTAAATACACAACCTAGGCTCTTTAAACTGGTAGGTAAACAAGGGTCTTAAAGGGGGCCCACAATAGCTAGTGAATTTTTTTTCAGCGCACATATTCACAGATATTCACAGATTTTGACAAAAAGTGATTTTGACAACAAACCTTCAACATACTGGTGACACCACCTTTAATTCATATTTTTTTACAAAAACAAATCAAGGCTTCATAGAAGTATCATAGAAATAAAAATTATTGTGATTTTCAAGGTAAGAAACATGATTGTTGTGCCTTTTTTGGCTATTAATTATTATTATTTATTTACAGCCTACCCTGATCTTCACGCCATCGAAAGGGTTCGTATGTGCTGCTGAAAATTTTTTGCCCTTCCACTCTCTACTTTCCACTCTGACCTTTACTGCAGGTCATCCCCCCCCCCCTCTCTCTTCTCTCTCTCTCTCTCTCTCTCGCTCGCTCTCTCTCTCTCTCTCTCTCTCTCTCTCTCTCTCTTCTCTCTCTCTCTCTCTCTGTCTCCCCATTTCAACTCTGTACTATCTAATAAAGCTTGAAAAATGCCAAAAAAAATTATCTTAAATAAAAAGAGTGACTGACCACCACGCGTAGAGTTTTCTGGATGCGGTCTCCTCCCGTCATGTCTCTGCCGACCACCATGACCTCCAGAGGGAGTTTCCCCACCACCAGCGGCACGATGGTGAAGGGCACCGCCACAGAGGAGCCGGCCGCCACCGTCAGCTCCTGCGTGTGTCTGTCTTTAAACGCTACGCTGCACATGCCTTCTGTCTTCATCAGCACCAGACGCACCTAAATGATAACCACCACAAACAAATACATGAATATTTATAAAGGTAACACTTTACAACAAGGGTACATTCATTTACTGTAAGTTCATGCTTATTTATTGCTATTAACGGTTATTTAATGAGTAGTTAATGCTTATTAACTGTTAATGCACATTTATTTACGGCTAGTTAATCCGCTGCTGGCCGAGGCCCATGGGGGGGACGCCCTACCAACTGCGCTAAGGGCAACCCCGTGTCTGTTAAGTTTTATGAAGATTTTCTTACCTGCATTTCTTCGTATCCATAGTTATGGATCACGGCTTTAATCTCGACCTGTTCGTTCCTGGCCACTGAATACGGGAGCCTCAGGTCCACGAAGAATTCTTTCCACGCTCTGACGTTATACGGCTCGGCAACACAGAAACCTACGGCGAAGACATTCAGAAACTGATGATCAAAGGGTTGGCGGTTCGATCCCCACCCTGCCACCTGTGTCATAGTTGTTGTGTCCTTGGGCAAAACACTTCACCCACCTTGCCTCGTGTGAATGTCGATAGTTAGCCTGCTATTGGTGTATGAATGTGTGTGTGAATGGTAACGTGTAAATGGGAACAGGTCTCCCTTGCAAAAGAGTCTTTGGACTCAATGGGATTTACCTGTATAAATAAAAGGTTAAAAAAAAAAAAAAAAACAGATGAGGGATGGGTGTTCAGCAAATACAGTATTTGAATGTGTATGAACATTTGTGGAACCGGTCAGCCTTTGAATTTCCTGTACATGTTACCATTAACATTTAAGTTTGGTGGGCTTTGAAACTTTATGGAACATAACTATTAAGCTTCGAAACGTTTCTTAATGTCCTATGGAGTTCAGTGACTGAGCAATGGAAGGTTTTAGGACATGATTCCATCCATTCAAACGTTTTAATTACTGCATCAAAGTTTTATTTAAAAGTCTACAGAACTAACTTTTTTCAAAATAACGTTTGAAAAATAGTTTGACACATGAAGTTATATACATGAATGCATTGTAAAGCCCACGAGACAAATTTATTTGTGATTTTGGGCTATACAAATCAAACTGATTTGATTTGATTTGATTTGATTGTGACATTATTTAAGTTTGTAGAGTGAAAAAGTCCTCACAAATCACAAGTCCTTGCACATTTTTATTCCAGTTTTCATCAAATTGGGGACACATAATGATAGAGACTGTAGATAGGTTTGCCTGTGTTTCTGTTGGCCTAAGAGTTAAAGACCTACTTCACCGGTGGGAATATGAAGGTGTATTGAACTCTATGAGATCCTATGTAGTATAAATGTGCAAAAAATTTAGAAATCGGTTCATCCTAGCCTGAGAAAAGGCAGAAAGAGTGTTTTATGGGCTCACTGTCTAACCGTACAGTTTGCCCAGTTGTGAGTGACATCACATTATTAAGAGTTGTCCTCACAAGCCACAATGTGGAAGGTGTTGTAACATTTTGAAAGAACGGTGAACTGTATTGTTACTGCCATCGGTGTATGATTGTGTGTATGAATGGGTGAATGTGGTAAGATATGTAAAGGGCTTTGGGGCTGAGAAAATCGGCTAGAAAAGCGCTATATATAAGTCAAGTCCATTTACCTTGACTACCACCTCGCCGCCCTCCTACCTGTTTGAGTTGATGCACTGACGGCCAACACGCCCCACTCTGTGATGCTGTCCGGTAGAGGATGGTTTATGTTCTTAGAAGCAAACCTGTTGATCAGATTAACATCAGTGTTATCAACAGCAAGTCGGTGCAGGGTTAGAACCACCATTTTTTTTTTTTTTTTTTACGATTTTTTGGGGGCATTTTTGCTTTTATTAGACCGTTTAGGTACCATATTAAAGTAATATATCTGAAAATTGCAGAGAACGACCCGGGCTGGATTCTAACCCGGGCCTGCTGTGAAGAGGACTGAGACTCTAACCACTAGACCACGAGCGACCCAAAACCACAACTTTTATTTGAAACAGATACAGATATATAGATATAGCCAAGATGTGTAAATGTACATTTAGGGTTTGAAGCAAAGAAAGTAATAAGACTTACGATGCAAACACATGACTCTAAATGTCTAAATGTTCCTCTCTTTCCTTCCGACTTTTGGATTGACTGATGCATTTCACAGTGCAAATAAGGACATGTAAATATTACACACACACACACACACACACACAGTACATGACAGGGTAACAGATCAATTTGGTTTGTTTGCTATTGGGAAACAGAATCATTGAACCGTCCCAAATTTTCCGTAAAAAGTCACAAAAAATACCACATCAGTCATCCAAACAGACATGATTAACACGACATTGCTGCATTGTTGTTTTTCCTTTGAATTTGTTTTGAACTCGACGTCATTGTAAATGAGGGTCACCCCTCAATTGGTCTCTCGAGGATAAATAAAAGTTAAATGAAACGAAATGAAAATACCAGGACATTTAAAATTGGGACACCTGTTCAAAGGTATATTGTTACAAAACCTAAGGCAACATATTGTGTTGATGTGTTGCTCCACTATCCCTGCATTTCGAATCACACACTCTTTCTTTTTTCTATTCTACATACTACATCCGACGATAAAAATAATCTAGTTAGGATGCAGTAGGCTTACTATTGGGACATACTTTACTCTCTTATTTCATCATAACATTGCGCCTTGATCTTGCCTCTTGCTTTTATATCCGGCGCATCCCTGTTTGTTTTCATATGGAGGCTTCGTCGATGTGACGTCACTTCACGTGCGCACTGGATTGTGGGTCAGGATCGCCCAAATAGGATGCACTTTTCAACACTAAAACAATCTTGGCCGGATGAAGTAGGACATCCGGGTACTTCTAACCATCCTAAATCTGGCCACAAGAATCGGGACATCCTAAATCTTTATAGTAGAAAGTATGCGATTCGGAACGCAGGGAGAGAGACTTACCCTGTGTTCCGAATCGCATACGAGGGGCGCTCCGGTTGGCGTAGTGGATACAGCGCGTACCATATTGGCTCAGGCCTTCGTTGCAGTGGTCGCGGGTTCAAATCCGACCCGTGGACCTTTACTGTATGTCATCCCCCCTCTCTCTCTCTGTCTCCCCATTTCAACTCTGTAGGCTACTATCCAATAAAGCTTGAAAATGCCCAAAAATAATTAAATAATAAAAAAAAAGAAAAAGAAAAAGTGAACGGGAAATATGAATACAGTTATCTTTCGCTCACCCGTCTCTGTCTGTCTGGCTGGGCAGGTCAACGTCCATCCACAACCAAGACTCGTAGAACTTGGACCTCAGATAAACGTCTGTCTCGTCCAGGTATTCACCCTCCTCTTCCTCCTCTTCCTCCTCTTCCTCCGCTACAGCTCCTGCCATCCCAATCAAATATGATTCTTCTCCTCCTCCCCATCTGCTTGAAGTTGTAATTGTGTCCAGTTTAAGGTCAGGCCGTGAATGAAGTCTGACTCCAGAATGTTGTCGTCGATCGAGGCCGCCTATATGAACACATTTCAATCAATCAATCAATCAATCAATCAATCAATCAATCAATTTTTATTTATATCGCGCTTTTCATACTCGTGAGTAGCTCAAAGTGCCATACAGAGATTAAAAACAACAGAAAGTAGAAAAACAGCAAATAAAAACAAGAGAAGAAAATTAAAAGAACCCAACCCTCCCACCCATACATATAGACATGCACAGAGACATACACAAATACATACACACACTCATACACACACTCGCAGACACTCACACTCACACATACACTAGCTGTCATTTACGATTAGCAGTTGTTGAACCTTAAATACAATTAGAGACTGGGAAAAATGTGTCTCTCATCTCATTGTACACTGCTCCCCTTGTTATTTATTTTATTCCATTGTATTATAATTTGTTTTAAGAGAGAATAGCTATTTTCTACTTTTCTACGATTTCTTATTTCTTTTTTTTGAATTTTCCTGTTATAATGTTATTTATATATAACATTGTTTTTATTGAAGCTGACTCAGGGAGATTCGCACAAGAATCCCAATGCACTTGTACTTGTACCTGTGCAAATGGCAATAAATATATTCTATTCTATTCTATTCTATTCTATTCTATTCTATTCTATTCTGTTGACCTCTATCATTTCGGTAACACTTTACAATAAGGGTTAACTGATTAACGGTTACTTACTGCTTAATTTAATGCCTCATACGCATTATCTAAACATTAACTAACCGTTAGGCTTAGATGTTGCTTAATAAACTCTTAGTTTACTGAAAAATAGTTCATGTTTAACCAAGCATCTACTAACTAAAGGCTGTTACATACTCCGCGTGAAGAAAGAACAAAGTTCTCGGTGACAGAGCTGCGAGAAGAAAATGACGTCATTTTCTTCTCTCAGCTCTTGTTTAGCTGTTCTCGCAGCTTGTTCTCGACACGTCACCCGGGCCGAACTTTCTTCTCGCAGTTTGTCTGAGAACTATTGTGTGATTGGTCAGTCTGAAGTCAATGAGGAAAGCGAAGTGAAATCAGCTGGCGCTACTGAGTCAATTACCACGTTAACAATGCGCCGCGGTGAGGAGTTCGGCAGTTGAGTTCTCGTGAAGTATGTAATGTCAGACCAGAAAGAACTTCTCGCAGCTCTGTCACGAGAACTTTGTTCTTTCTTCTCGCGGAGTATGTAGCAGCCTTTAGTCTTAACAGTTACTTAATGCCTCAGCGTTTTTTTCCCGAGCGTTTTGCCCTTTTTGTGCGGCCGCTTCGAGTGTTTCGAGTTGAAAAAAGCTAAACTTTTCAGAAAAGCAGCAGGGACGTCCCTCCCAAGCGCACAGTCAGCGTTTAACGCCCGAAAAAGGCGGTAGGTGGACAAGGGCCCTACGGCTACTGCAGCTTCTGTTATTATTCAAAAGGGAGGGGTTACCTAGGGAGAGTGTTGCTTTTCTAGAACTTTCAACACAATATGCCACTTAATATTCAGATTTTACACAATGCACCTTTATTTATAAAGATAACCTGCAAAAAAAATAAAAACGTGAATAGAATGAAAAGATATAGGGTTATTAAAAGGAACAGTAATTACCAGAGACGGCCATCTTCTTTTATTCGCCTTTAAAATGTTTTTTAATGTGTTTTATGTATTCTAATTTTGCCCCTGTAAAGCACTTTGAGTGGCCTTGTGTCTGAATTGTGCTATATAAATAAACTTGCCTTGCCTTGCCTTGCCAAGCCCAAATGATTTCACATCACCAAAATGATGAGATGCAAAAGTGGGTATGGGTGCAGGTGTGGTTGTCGGGGGAGCTGTAGTCATGGGTGGTGGGGTGGTTGGAACCTGGTTGCGAAAAGATACAGTGTTATTAAAGGTATTAGGTAATTACCAGAAACGCCCATCCCACGTCCAAATGCCTCCACACGACCAAAACTATGGTATTCCACTTCGGGTGTGGGTGTGGTTGTCGGGGGAGCTGTAGTGATGGGTGGTGGCGTGGTGGGGACCTGGGTGTTGAACTCTTGGCCGCGGTAGCTGGCGCAGCAGTAGCGGAAGGCCCTCGTGCACTCCCAGCCCTCGGTGATGTAGAGAGAGCGTCTGGTGCACGAGTACGGCATCGGAATCTCTCTGAGTCCGTCCTTACAGCACCGATGCTGCAGCTTCTCTTTGTAATGGGCCTCTAGGAAGCAGACAGGGGAGTGGTCAGTACTTAAAGCTGGGGTATGTGATTTCTGATTGGCCAAAGTTAACATGAGCTGTACACTTTGACCAATCAGAGCGAGAGACTCCGATTCTCTGTTCTTATTGGCTGTTGGGGCTGTCC
>CM047506.1:30937130-30949630 GCA_026122265.1 Ammodytes dubius
ACCCACAATCCAGTGCGCACGTGAAGTGACGTCACATCGACGAAGCCTCCATATGAAAACAAACGGGGATGCGACGGATATAAAAGCAAGAGGCAAGATCAAGGCGCAATGTTATGATGAAATAAGAGAGAAAAGTATGTCCCAATAGTATGCCTACTGCATCCTAACTAGATTATTTTTATCGTCGGATGTAGTATGTAGAATAGAAAAAAGAAAGAGTATGCGATTCGGAACGCAACCAATACCTTGTCTGGTTGGTGTTTTGACGCCGGCGCTGGAGGAGTAGAGCAGTCCTGCGTTAGAGAACACGGCCGTAGCGTCTCTGCCTCCTCCTCGGCTGCAGCCCGTGTCTCCCCGCTCCACCACGTCCCAAACCTGAAGGAGGAAGGTCCCATTCAGGACAAGGGGACATTCGGTTTGTACAGTTTGATTGATTCAGTTTTATTTCAGACATATCAAAAAAAGAAAAAATTAAAAGCATGAAAATACAATAAAGAAATATGTTCAAATGATTTCACAAATAAAAATAAACAAAATAAACAAAAAATAAACAAATAACATATTGAATTGATATGCCTGAAAAGGAGTAGGAAGAAGTATAAACTTATTGGATCCTACCCCTTTTCCACAGCTCAATAACTTTATAATAATAATTATTATTATTATAATTTTTATTTTATTTATTTTTTTATATTTATACAATCCATATATCCATATACACTCAAGACGCCATTGCAAATTGCAGTGCTATTGTCTCAAACCCAAAAACAGTTGGGTTTGAGACTTTTAGTTAGTGTGCTTTGATAAAAATTAAAATACTAATGATTCTTCTGCAGTCTGTACAGAATAAGAAATAACCTGTTATAGCAGCACTGACATAGCATTTTACATTCTGTCACCTAAAAACTAGCATTTATTATTTATATTTTTCAAAGTAATGGTTAAGATGATCATTTACATGTTAACTATGTCTACAAAATGGGGAATAATTTGTGTTCATGCTCCTATCATGTCCAAATATATTTTGTTGATGCAATATGTCATTGTGGCACTATAAGATATGCAGCATGAATATATTAATATATAGCAGCAATTGTTTTAGAGCAAGCATAACACACAAACACAGACACACACGCACACACAGACACAGACACACACACACACAAACACATACACACAAGCACACACACACACACACACACACAGACAGACATACACACACACACACAGACATACACACACACAAACACATACACACAAGCACACCCACACGCACACACACACACACCCACACACACACACACACGTACACACCTTCCTCTGTGTGAGTCTGTCCCTGTTGAGCAGATACACAGCGTTGTCGACGGCGACCAGGCCGACCTTTGCGCCCGGATCTCCTCTGACCTGGAAGCTGAAGCTCTTCCCCGGCTGGTAGTCCCTCCGTCTGCCGTCCACCGGGCCCAACCGCAGCTGGGAGGGAAGGCATTGATAGGTTGGTTGATTGATTGATTGATTGATTGATTTAATTTATTTCAGACATATAAAAAAAAATACAAAAACAAAATGAAAAGCGATGAAAATACAATAAACAAAAAATAATAAAAAATCTAAAAATTTAGAAATGAAATTAAAAAATGTAAAAAAAAAAGTAAAATTAAAAGAATTTAAATACAATTTAATATAAAATAAACTGATCTGAGCTCACCCCTCCCACGCATGAGTCCAGCACGTCCACCCAGATGGAGTCGGGCACCAGCTCCTCCCGTCCCACCCAGGGGATCGTGTAGAACGCCAACACACGGAACGACGGCATCATCTCCGCGGTGATCGTCAGGCCGACGGTGGTCTCCAACTGACCAATCACATCCAAGCGCTGGGCATCAATGATTTTACCTTTATTTAAAACCTGAGGGAGTGTAGGGGAAGAAAGCAGACGAGATTTTTTATTATTTTTTTATCTTTGAAGGAAAACTTTAAGACCTACCTTTCTAGATTGATTTTTAAGTGAATTATATTTATCCAACTTCATTAATTAAATAAATAATCAATTAATTGAGTATTTATTTATTGCTATAGGGAAGAAAGCAGAAAAGAGTGTTCATATGTTTGAAAGGCAAATTCACAACCTACTTTTTTTAGATTGGCTTTTAAGTTAATTCTATTTATCTTAGTTTATGTTTTTATTTTATTTAACTTTATTGATTTAATTAATTATATGATTATTTATTTATTTACCTTTTAATTTGACTTGATTTTGATTTGGGAAGAAAGTTATCAGAATTATTTTTTGTTTATGTCTAGTTTTGTGTGTGTGTCTGCATCTGTGTGTGATACGTGCCTGCGTCCGTGCCATGCATTGGTGTCATGCTCCGTGCCTGGTCTGTGTGCGTTAATGCGTCTGTGCATGCTGTCCGTGTGTCGTGTTTATGCGTCGTGCATGCTAGTCCGTTGTTTTTTATGTGCATGTTTGTGTGTGTCTCACCAGGTAAGTGACTTGCTTGATGAGGTCTCTGTGTGTCTTGTCTGCAGCGATGATGCTCAGCTTGAGTGACAGCCTCTCTCCCACAGACACAGTGTTGGTGCCGGAGCTGATGTGAAGGTAGTTCTGCTTCCCCGGTTAAATGTGTTGTAGGGCTGCACAGTCATCTGTTGTTTGGCCTGCTGCTCTGGCCTCAGGTCCGCCTGTGTGGTTTCAGCCTGCAGGGGAAAGGAAGACATGTTAATATACAGCCTAGGCTCTGTAAACATTTGGATTCCCCGGCACCGGACAAGAGGGTGTGAGTAGTAAAACTAGTGGTGGCTGATATTACATATAGGGTGCCCAACATCTCTACCATTGTGTCCTTGAGCAAGACACTTAACCTCAAAACTGATCCAGGGGCGCTGTATTATGGCTGACCCTGTGCTCTGACCCCCTCCAAAGTGTGGTAACTTGAGGGGGGATATGCGAAAAAGACAAATTTCAACGTGCCTTGAGTAAATTGACTAATAAAGGAAACTTAAACTTAAAGACCTACTTCACCTGTGGAAATATGAAGGTGTATGGAACTCTGAGATCCTATGTAGTATACATGTGCAAAAATGTTAGAAATCAGTTCATCCTAGCCTGAGAAAAGGCAGAAAGAGTGTTTTATGGTCTGACTGTCTAACCCTACATTTTCGGGCGTAGTTATAGGATTAACAGGACAGCTGGGCCAAGGGGAAGACTGAGGAAAGACTGAGGGGAGAAAAACCTCATTCATTATATATTATAATAGCGATTTTATAATGATAGAATGCCGAATGTTCCGTATGGGTGAAGTATTCCTAAAGGGTAAAAAAGAGAATGCAGTCATACTAACAGTGATGGTGACAGGTTGTGGGGTGCTGGGCATGTTGACAGAGGCTCTAGTGGAGCCAGAGGAGACCATCAGGGCCGTGTCCAGGAGATTGACCTTCACCTGGACATTACGGGCCGGGGAACCGTCATGCTGGCTCACCTGCAGCTGAAGGAGGAGGGAAGAAAGCTCTGTGATTTTACAAACTTTTTTTTTTTAAATGTTTTGTTTAAAATTAATATGAATAATATATATTTAAATAAAGACAACCAATCAGTAAAATACTATATATAATTTTTTTTTAAATATATACGGAAATATAGGTGAAATTCATATTATTAGAATATCATGGAAAATACGTTTTGAATTGAGGCAATAATTCACACAAAAGGGGCCCAAACCAAGTACTTATGTACATATGCATGATTATACGTCATAGAGGGCAGACAGTTCTGTATTTAAAATCCATTTATTATTGATTTCATGTAATATTTAAATGATCTAATGGCCAACCAGTTGTAGATAGTAAGCCAACTAGACGGTCCTTACTGTGAAGTCCAAAGGCAGGCCGGGCTTGAAGTACTTTGGAATGTCTTTGAAAGTTATGACGTAAGGAGATTCTACGATCTTAATGCCGGTCTTTTCTGCTTCGACCAGATCACTGCCTGTGTGGGAGAGAATGAAAACAGGGTTTAATCAACAGGAAATAGTGAGAAATACACACACACTTAAATCAGTTCATGAAGCTAGACACAAAGGCTTCCTCTGATATTATGGCGTCTTTCTACCATGTCACTAACTAGCATGTTTTTTTTTGTTTTTTTTTTTTTTTGCATTTTTTTCACAGGCATAATGGTTTGGATTTATATAGCGCTTTTCAAGGCACTCACAGACACTTTACAGGGTTCCAGATTTTTCCAGCATTTTTTTCACAGGCATGGCATATACTTTCAGGATATAGTAACGTATATAGTAATGTATATGGGTACCATCCAGTCATAATTTTTAAAGTTTCTTTCTGGAAATTGCAGATTCTTTTCTATTTTATAGACACTATAAAATAAAGAGACATTTTTTATTTCTTTATTCAGAAAAAATATTTAAATTATTACTTTTTACACCTTATTATAAGTGTACAAATGTATGAAATGTCTGTTGTTTGATCAGTTATTAAATTTAAGACGTTCATGTTCACCCAAGTTTTTGAATTACTTGTCAGATATGTGATGCAGGAAATGAGAAGGACTTTTGCATTCAAAACATCTAAAACTACTTCTAAAAGTTTTGAACTCAGTATTGGTGCCAACAGTTGCAGCAACACGGGAGATTCCAAATTGTCATAACTAAGTTGAGTTTACACAGGAGGACTAAAGGTCGTATTGATTTGATACACATCTGAACCCAGGATACGCTTCAAGAGGAATTGTTTGGATGAAACTATTGATCCGGAAATAAAATGAACTTTTGGTCTGATTACGACATTTTGAAAAGTTCATTGTTGCAAGACTCTGGTTAGGAATAGAGTAAACACAACAAACTGAGCTTAATAGATTTGGTTACACACGACTACACATCCTGGGACTTTCCTATGTTCGTCAGCCAAGAAATATTCATACTTTTTCTGATGTGAACATGTTTTTCCATTATATTGCATTTGTATAAAAAATAAAAAACAATACTAAGATTAAAATATTTTAACAAAATATATATTTATATGCATAATGATAAAAATAATAATATATAATATAATAAATATAATAAAATTAAATATTATAATATAATATAAAATAATAATAATAATAATACAAATTATAATGATTTTTTTTTTTAAATATAATAAATAAATAAAATAAATAAATATAATTAAATAAATAAATAAACTAAATAAAATAATAAATAAATAAATAAATAAATAAAATAAAATAATAATAATTATTAAAAATAAATGGTGTTTTTGTCTGTGTGTACAAAATTACAACACATATATTTACCAGACTGGTGAGCACGGAGGCCTTGACGTACACAGAGTTTCCCACCACGATCTGAAGTTGGGATACGCTGTCTTCAGCTCTGCCAAGCTCAGACTGACCACTCCTCCCGCCAGCTGCAACAATAACAAGAACACGGAAAAACCTTTTAACTTAATAAAGGAAACTTAAACTTAAAGACCTACTTCACGGGGGCGCCTTTAGCTCAGTTGGTAAGGCGTCCCCTCCCCGGGCCGGGCCAGCAGCAGACCCGGGTTCGATTCCCACCCGCGGTCGTTCTCTGCATGTCACTCCCTCCTCTCTGTCCCATTTCACCTCTGTCTCTCTGCACTATCAAATAAAGCATAAAATGCCCAAAAAATATCTTTAAAAAAAAGAAAAAAAGACCTACTTCACCGGTGGGAATATGAAGGTGTATTGAACTTGAGATCCTATGTAGTATAAATGTGCAAACATTTTAGAAATCGGTTCATCTTAGGCTGAGCAAGTGACTTACATCTGCCACCTGCTTGACTGACGGTAACCGAATCATCTCGTTGTTGATCTTCACTCCAAACACCACGTAGGCTGTGCCCTGCACCGGCTCCCCGTACAGGTAACTGAAAATATAGATACATAACAGCAATGGTAACCCAACAGTGAGCTATATTTTTCCCGAAAAAATTTGGTCCATAGCAGTATTATTTTGGGGTAAACTTTTTAAGGGTTGTGAATAATATTGTCTAAAGTTGTATAAAAATTGCAGTGGCATATCAGCGTTTGTGTGTGTTGAGTGTGTTGTGTGTGTGCGTGGTGGTGGTGTGTGTGTGTGTGTGTGTGTGTGTGTGGTGTGTGGTGACGTGTGTGTGTGTGTGTGTGTGTTTTAAACGGACCTGGCGTGGATCTCTACTTCCAGTTCAGTGTCATCCAAATTGAGGAAGGATTTCCTTGGCACCAAAGTTACATTGAAGGCAGGAAGCACTAAATCACAACACGCCAACAATTATTTAAAAAAATATAACTAAAATGATAAATATATAACAGCCCTAACTCTCTTTAAACGTGTACATACAGAGTAAAATAAATATAAAAAATAAATAAAATTAAATAAATGTGACAACTATCAAATCAAAAAACTAATTTTACAACAGATGTATTACATTATTGCAATTGTAACTGTAATTTGACTTACCGTATTTCTTCACCCAACAATTATTTAAAAAATATTTTAAAACAATTAAAAAATATAGCAGCCCCCTAATTCCCTTTGAAATGTGTTACATTCAGAGTTAAAAAATAAAAAATACATGTGACAAATCAACACATTTTAAAACTGATTACTAATTAGTATTGCAAATGTAAGTGTAATTTAACTCACCGTATTTCTTCACCTCAAAATTGGAGGTGAATGTGTTTTGCTCCCAGTGGTCAAACTTTGCAGTCAGCGTCCATATCCCTTCACTGACAGAGACATACAGTTATATCAGAGATTACACAAAATACATGAGGATCTTTATTTGTATATTAGGTGATTACATGTATAATCTAACAAGGTTGAGAGTACGTGGCTGTGTTGGTAAAAGCCCTACTAACGTCCTCCCTCCTACATACTCAACATGTATATATACTACATACTTAACGATCCATTGTGTATGCGAGGTTTGTTGGACCGTATACACTGAAGTATATACAGAAGCAATGAAGAGTTTAAAAAAAAACTTCCATGCCGTTTGAAAAGAGCAATGCATTGTGGGGCGGTTGAGTAGGAAAAGTAACCTGTCGATCCATACACAAAATCTTCCGGAAGTTAGTACTCATCCGGGCATTTCTCGCCAACACAACTCGCATACACAACAACAACATACTCAAATTGACATCAAAATGAGTATGAGTAGGACGTTAGTAGGGCTTTTAGTATGAGTAGGACATTAGTAGGGCTTTTAGTATGAGTAGGACGTTAGTAGGGCTTTTAGTATGAGTAGGACGTTAGTAGGGCTTTTAGTATGAGTAGGACGTTAATAGGGCTTTTAGTACAGTAGTAGGTAGGCGTTAGTAGGGCTTTTAGTATGAGTAGGACATTAGTAGGGCTTTTAGTATGAATAGGACATTAGTAGGGCTTTTAGTACGAGTAGGACGTTAGTATGGCTTTCCGAACCCAGCCTGTTTGTAACCATTTAATTGCCGTATTCCAGATTTATCAATTCAGTAGTTTTTGCAACATTTCAACTTGATCTTACTTGACGATATCAGAGAGAGGAAAAGTCTCTCCATGGACGCCAGCCAAAGCTCTGATACTGGGGACCTGTTTAACCACCACACCGTCTGGATTCTATAACACACACACACACACACACACACACACATACACACACACACACACACAAACACACACATACACACACACACAAAAGACTTCAGGACAAACTAGAAATTACTAATTACTTGAGGTCTGTGTCATGTCATTTTTGTTGTTGTTTGTAGTTTTGTATGTTACAACTAAAAAAAATATTAAAAATAAATAATAAAATTAATATAAGTATTTAGACAAAAAGAAGAAATCCCTTGAAGACAGACACACTGTAAGCAATTGCTGTAAGGTTACATTTTTAACAAATAATTACTGTAATAACAAAAGTAATCATTATTTCGTTTACCTGGATATCTATTGAGATGGAGCTTTCAAAGGCCTTGAAGGTCGGAGAGGACACGAACGCTCTGAACCGAACTGAGAGAGAGAGGGAAATGGACAGAAGAAAGACAGATGACTCTATATCTATCTATCTATCTGTCTGTCTGTCTGTCTGTCGTCTGTCTCTGTCTGTCTGTCTGTCCTGTTTCTATCTTCTATCTATCTATCTATCTATCTATCTATCTATCTATCTATCATCCATCATCATCATCTATCATCATCCATCCATCCATCCATCCATCCATCCATCTATCTATCCATCCATCCATCCATCATCCATCCATCTCATCTATCCTATCTATCTATCTATCTTCTATCTCATCCATCCATCCATCCATCCATCCATCATCATCTATCTATCATCTATCTATCTATCCATCCCTCCTCACCTGTGTCTCCGGGGTTGTATATGGGTTTGTCCGTCTGGATGAAGATGTATCCCGATTGGAAGGACACCATCAGGACCCTCTCCTCCGTGTGCAGGCCTCCGAAGTCAACCTTCAGCTGCACAAACTTGTTCTTCTTCTCCTCGCGATTCAACAGAGCTGAGGGGAGCTGAGAATACATGAGAGAGAGAGAGAGGGATAGAGAGAGAGAGAGGAGAGAGATGAGAGGAGAGGAGAGAGAGAGAGAGAGAGAGAAGAGAAAGAGAGAGAGAGAGAGAGAGAGAGAGCGAGAGAGATACATAAATGGGTTGAAATATCAGGAAAATGAGGGGCATGGTGTAGTGGTTAGAGCGCCCCCCCCAATAGAGGCTCAGTCCTCTTCACAGCAGACCCGGGTTAGAATCCAGCCCGGGGTCGTTCTCTGCATGCTATTCCCCTCTCTGCCCCATTTCATCTCTGTATCTACAAACTGTCTAATAAAAAGCAGAAAAATGGCAACAAAAAAGCTTGGAAGAAATCACAAAAAGTTCAAGTAATGAAGACAGTTGAGTTGATCACTAACCTGCTAGTGGTAAATGGCCTTGGCAGTTATTGAACCGTCAAATGCAATATAATGGTAATTTTCAGATATATTACTTTAATATGGTACCTGCTGTATTATATTTGATACACATGTTTACAACAAGATTTTAGTTTAAAAGTAGATACAAAAGGTCTTAGAAACTCATGTATCAAATATTATAAAAGTGGTTTTACAGGGGTAAGACACATTACACACACACACACACACACACACAAACACACACACCCATCTCCCCCCAAAACACACACACACTGTCTCTGTCTCTGTCTCTGTCTCTCTCTCTGTCTCTGTCTCTCTCTCTCTCTCTCTCTCTCTCTCTCTCTTCTCTCTCTCTCTCTCTCTCTCTCTCTCTCTCTCTCTCTTCTCTCTCTCTATCTAAACTACATCTTCATCATTACAGCCCTGGTGGTGAGTTATACCTGTATAGTCTTGAGGACTTGGAATGCATTGACGAAGTTGAGGGACACAGATTCCTGGAGGAGCATGGTGCTTCTACTGAAGTCCTGGATGGAGATTTGGACGGTGATGGCGGTCGATAGAACATCTGTCTGGATGTAGATGTTCTCCTGACTGTCTGTTCGCAGCACGTCAGGGGCAATCAGGGTGAACCTGTTAGGGAGAATACACCATAACAATAGGAAAGATAACATAACAACAGTTTCACCATAATGTGTTTGGTGTTCATTTTTAATTTTCATTTAACTTTTATTTATCCTCGAGAGACCAATTGAGGGGTGACCTCGATTCCAGCCCGCGGTCGTTCTCTGCATGTCACTCCCCTCTCTGCCCCATTTCAACTCTGTCTCTACACTATCAATAAAGCCTAAAAAATGCCAAAAAATATCTTAAAAAAAAGAAAAACAACAATGCTTTACTGTGTTAAAATGTGTTGTGAAAGACAACAGGATCACTGCAAAGTTTGGGGTAGGGAGGAGAAAACATTAAGATTTCAGAAGAGAATTTTAAAAGAAAACAAGATTATCTTGCAAAAGTTGTGAGAAATAATATGAAAGTAAAACTTTGATTATTAGTCCCATTTAAAAAAATCTTTAGTTTTATTATTGGTTTAGTGACCGTACCTTGGTGTAGCACTAACTAAATCCTTTGTGCTCAGGCCCCTGCAAACAAGACATACTGTATTTTAATTTTAGTCATGACCCAGCAATGCAAACTATCAACAGAAACAACCACATGTATCATTCTAAAATTGTATTATACACGGTATTATGGTATTATTTAGCTTCAGAATGGTATTTATCATTATATGAAAATTACACAATAGAATACATTTAAATAGTTAAGACATGGTGTAGATTGTTGTCCATGAATTTTGTAATTCATGTTTTATTGCATTGTATTCAAAAACTAAAATCTTAATCGCTATTTTTTACGGTTTATGTCACTACGGTAGTTACTTTTAAAATACTTTACTTACTCGTGGAGATCCCAGTAGCTGCCTATACTTGTAAATCTGGAGGAGCAGATTAAAAAAACTGATTACTTCAGTTGCCAGAAATTAAAAAGGTTGCAACTGTGTATATGATCTCTGTGCGCACACACACACACACACACACACACACACACACACACACACACACACACACACACACACACACACACACACACACACACACACACACACACACACACACACACACACACACACATATACATATATATATAGGCTTACCTGTCTCTCAAGGGAGCTCTGTAATGAACACAACTTTGTTAGTAACGTTATATAAAACTAAAACTTAAAGAAAAAAATATCCATAAAATATAAACTGTCCCAGAGTCAGGAATGAATCATAAAAATACCTTCTCCTTGAGTCCCACTGCCCATTGTAGCAGCAGAAAAGCGTGAGAAATAAAATGCTGCGTAGCTTCCACCGAGCCATGTTGACTGACCGAACACAGCAGTGGACTGTGGCCTCAGTGGAGACAGTCAACTCCTATCAGACCCCCCAAAACACACACACACGCACACGCACACACACACACACACACACACACACACACACACACACACACACACACACACACACCCCTCCGAAACCACGTAGGCCCCAAGCACATAATACATTGTCATCAACAGGAGGCGGGACCATGGGTTTTCCGATCAATAACAGTGAGTAAAAAAATAAATTTAAAAAAAAAAGCAGATCAGCTGTGTATTATTATTTATTGCCTGTCATTTATTAGAAACTTTAATTATATTTTTTTTTAGAAATGTGCATAGTTATTACATTCTTCACATGGCATAAATACTCCTTCTAAAATCCTCACTACGGCTGTGTATTTATTGTCATTGGTAGCACATAAGTATCCATTCCCCCGCCACATGTCAAAGTGTCCCTGAGCAAGACACTAAAACCCTAAAAAATTTGCTACCGAAAGTTAGCCTGCTATTGGTGTATGAATGTGTGTGTGAATGGTAATGTGGGGATGGGAACAGGTCTCCTTTGAAAAAGAGTCTCCGGTCTCAATGGGATTTACCTGTATTAATAAAGGTTTTAAAAAAATTACCTAATCCTACTTATTTTCTTTATGAAACAATCCTCACAGTAACATATAGTAGGCAATGACCGATTAATTTCTTAGCTAATAGTTTTATTGATCCATGCAGCGTATTGTGGATTGCAGAGGTCCATGAAAGCAGCGGCCTTTCTACACACATAGTACGGATTGCCAAGGAAGGAAATGACCCCGTAAATCATGTTTTCATACTCCGCTCCCCCTCCGGAATCTCCCTGTGAAAGAGAGAGATTTTTTTTGTCATGTACAGCTCTGGAAAAAATTAAGAGACCAGTCTGGATTTTTCTTAAATCTTCATCTCTACATAACTTATTGAAAATGCTCTAAATGACAAAAAATGTATTGGAATTTGGTAGAAATGTTGTCAGTAGTTGATATTATAAAACCAAAATGTTCATTCTACTCAAGCATACGCCTATAAATAGTAAAACGAGAGACACTGAACATTTGGAGTGGTCTCTTAATTTTTTTCCAGAGCTGTATAATTGATACTTACTTAAAGGTGGAGTCTGCAATTCTGGAGAACGCTTGTTGTCAAAATCACTTTTGGTCAAAGTCAGTGAATATCTCCTCATGATCCGCTCGCTACCTGTCTGTACTCTGTGTGCGCTGAAATACAATCCAGTGTGTAATCCAATACATAGCCTAGGCTCTGTAAACGGGCATGCTGCTATAGCTATGGTGGGCTCCTTTGTCTACGCACCAGATTACAGTGCCTAGGCTGTGCATTAACAACTGATTTTTTTTTCAGCGCAAACACAGTATAGACAGTTAGCAGAACATTAGGAGTTATTCACTAATTTTGAAAAAAAAATGTTTTTGAGATATAAGCGTTCTCCAGAATCACTGACTCCCCCTTTTAATTTAAAACATTATGGGCCAGTTTCACAGACATGGATTAAGCCTAGTCCTGGACTAAATGGAATTTTGAATGGAGATTGTCCATTGAAAGTACAATCCAATCCAGAACTAGGCTTAATCCATGTGTGCGAAACAGGCCCTAAGATTTACACTTTAAAATGT
>CM047506.1:30954630-30969630 GCA_026122265.1 Ammodytes dubius
TATAATATACAGTTTTTTTCAAATTGAAGTTAAGAAAGTGGTTAACATAGTTGTGCCAGGACTTAAAATGTTTTCATGAGGCAATGGGGCACATAAAAAATCAAGCAACTGAAATAATACCAAAATAAAATGGATTAAAATACTCAATAATATATAATAAAAAAAAAAAATGTTAATATATTTCAATGTATTTTCATCACTGCCTGACTGTCTGTCTCACGGACCACGGACACGGGTTAGAATCCAGCCCGTGGTCGTTCTCTGCATGTCACTCCCCTCTCTGACCCATTTCCCCTCTGTCTCTACAAACTTTCTTGTAAAAATCATAAAAATGCTGGAAAATTATCTTAAAAAAATATATATATACATACATTTGTTTTGGCAGCAAAACAGCAAAATCATGTCATGAGGCACCTAAAAATTAAGCAACTGAAATAATACAAAAATAAAATGGATTAAAATACCACGGGTTAGAATCCAGCCCGTGGTCGTTATCTGCATGTTATTCCCCCTCTCTGCCCCATTTCATCTCTCTCTCTACAAACGGTCTAATAAAAAGCATAAAAGAAATACCAAAAATTATTTAAAAAAAATATGTACACCAATAAACTTGTACGGAATCTAAGGGGAACTTGATTTGTGGTTACAATAATCATACCTGATTTTATATATACTAAATTATTAGTTTCTTTTGAACCACTTCCACGTTTTATCAATTTCTAAAATGTTATAAGAATAATAAACAAAAAAATAAAGTTAAGAAAGTGGTCTAATGGTTGAACCAGGACTAAAACATTTAAAAGGGGCAATGAGAGGCAACACAAAAAAATCAAGCAACTGAAAAATTGATTGATTAAAATACTCACTAATACAAAAAGGAAAAAAATGGTAATATTTTTTTTTCTACAAACTATTTAATAAAAAACATAACAATTACTAAAACAAATCTTAAAAAATTAGCTAAAAAAATACGTTATACACATTTGTTTTGCCAGCAATACAGCCATATCAACAAACTCATATACATGGTTGAAAGAGGGCTAAAGAATGTCATGAGGCACATGAAAATCAAGCAACTGAAATAATAGAAAAATAAAATGGATTAAAATACTCAATAATATACGATAAAAAAAACTGCACTATTTTTTGATGTGAGAATAACCTTCATCACTGCCTGACTGTCTGTCTCACGGACCGCGGGTTAGAATCCAGCCCGTGGTCGTTATCTGCATGTTAATCCCCTCTATGCCCCATTTCATCTCTGTCTCTACAAACTGTCTAATAAAAAGCATAAAAAAATACCAAAAATTATCTTCAAAAAATATGTACACCAATAAACTTGTACGCAATCTAAGGGGAACTTGATTTGTGGTTACAATAATTATACCTGATTTTATATATACTAAATTATTAGTTTCTTTTGAACCACTTCCACGTTTTATTAATTTCTAAAATGTTATAAGAATAATAAACAAAAAATTAAGTTAAGAAAGTGGTTCTACGTGGTTGAACCAGGACTAAAACATTTAAAGGGCAATGAGAGGCAACATAAAAAAATCAAGCAACTGAAAAAATTGATTGATTAAAATACTCACTAATACAAAAAGAAAAAAAAATGGTAATATTTTTTTTTCTACAAACTATTTAATAAAAAACATAAAAATGCCTAAAAATTATCTTTAAAAAATCAGCAAAATAATATATATACACATTTGTCTTGCCAGCAATACAGCCCCATATTAACAAACTCATACACATGGTTGAACCAGGACTAAAAATGTCATGAGGCACATGAAAATCAAGCAACTGAAATAATAAAAAATAAAATGGATTAAAATAAATATATACATTAAAAAACTCATATTTTATAATACTATACGATTAAAATAAAAACCGTGCACTATTTTTTGTTTATGTGTAGTAAAAATTATCTAAACACATTTACATCAAAACTTATCATGACTGTTCTGTCTAAATCGTGTGATTCCCCGCGCTGGTGTTAGAATCCAGCCCGTGGTCGTTATCTGCATGTTAATCCCCTCTTGCCCAATTTCATCTCTGTCTCTACAAACGGTCTAATAAAAAGAATAAAAAAATACCAAAAAATGTATTGATTAAAATACTCACTAATATATATATAAAAAGAAAAATGATGATACTATTTTTTTGATGTGAGAATAACCTTCATCACTGCCTGACTGTCTGCCTCTCATTTTTAAGATGAAATTTGAACATGTGCATGTTAAAGGTATAGTTCAGTATTTTTGAAGTGTGGTTGATGCTGTACTTATGCATAGTTATTCTCTTACCTTATGGAGATGGTGATCAGGTGCAGTCACTATAAGGAGTTTGGGGGAGACGTGGCTGTAGCAGAAGTCAGCATTGTACCGTTGCTGAGGGGGCCAGGGAAAAACGGCTGCACGAGTTGACACAGTAATACATGGCCGAACTACGCTTGAAAAAAAAAGTCCAAAAATAAATATCTGTCTGCCGATGATGTGCAGCCTATCAGTCCGCAAATCAGAAAGTGAAAAAATCCTGAATTTAGTGAACAATTGAACGATGATATTTAGTTTTTAGGTAATCTATTACAAGGCAAAAAAAACGTTTTACTCAACAGTACAAGGCTGACTTCTGCTACAGCCAGTCTCCCCAAAACTTTTTAAAATAACTGCGCTGATCGCCATCTCCATAAGTAACACACTAACTATCTTAGTACCTCATACAACCTCATACAACCCCACTTCAACAGTACAGAACTATCCCTTTAAGCCTCTACTCAGTTGGTCTTATAGTTCACAATCGCCACAATGACACAGAGACCCCCCAGCAGAATACTGCCCACTATGCACCTCACTGTATAGAAGGTGGAGTAAACCCCAAAGGGATCTCTGTACATCAGGAGAGTTTTGGCTGATTGCAGACACGTGGCGCCTGAGTTCATAACTGCTGCACACCAATACTCCCCTGTGTCCTCCAGTGAGACATTTAAGATAGTAACGAACCATGTCTAGAGGTAATTATTCTGTTCTGATCAAACTCCTCTTCATAAACGACTCTGCCTTGTGTTTGTTTCGACTTCATGAACCAAGGAATCCCCCTTGACTCAAATCTCCGACACATCTGATAGTGACATTTTCTCCTCCTGAGAAGAGCTCTACATCAGGGGGGCCAAATTTGGGGCACACCAACAGAAGAAACAATTAACCACTGTAATAGCTTTTGACAATGTACCAACCTGAGTCATTTAATGCTAACGATGAAAACACCAGTGACTCTTCTGGAAAATTCTGGTTCTTGGGAAGTTGATGAAGGGCGGGCAATTCAGATCTCTTCTCCCAACGTGGCTTGTCATCACCGGAGCCCTCGCACTGCAACACGGCCGTCTCTCCCACCGAGCGGTAGATTGTCTCTGTTGGGTAGTTACCTCTACAAGGCTGTCTGCTGACACACTGCTGTTGGTTCATCACTAGACAATTGAAGTCCCCCAGTGACTGGTGTGGTGATGTTGGACTGACGAAGACCTGATGCTTTTTTCACCACTTGAAATCCTCCTTTAACAATTGTCCGTCACCGATGTCGTACCGTCCTTAAAACTCTTGTCCATAATTGCCTCTGCCCTATTGTCCACATCATGATAGTATCCATTAAACATGAACCACTGGATTTCCAGATCGTCAGCCGCATCCTCACATGGCAGGTCCACTGTGTCTCCACCTCCCAGTGGGAAACTTTTAAACTCATCTGTCCGACTACAAATAATAATCCTGGTGTTTCTCTGGAATGTCACATTGCTATCGGTCCAACACTCCTCTTGGTACAGACCTGAGTCTGAAGGGGTCAGATTGTCGATTGTGTAATGAGAAACGTTGTCGCTGATGGAAACTCTCAGTCGTTGTTTCAAGCCGTCCGGTAGTGTAGAGTTCTCGGACGAGGAGTCAGAGGTGTTCCATAGGACAAGCTTCTCCTCTCCAACAGACCTGGAGATCAGGCAGGAGGAGTTGACCTTGTAATCGGGTTTGAAGATGTGATAGTCTCCTTTCCCTTTGATGAAGATACGTTCTTCTGAGTGAATGTTGTTGATGAAAGCAAACAGCAGTAAGACGAGGTGTGCGACTGCAGCCATTCTGCTCCGAGGTCTCGGTGTGACTGTCACTCAAAACACTGATGCCAACAGCTCCGTGTCAACTCCCTTTAGCCGCTTCTGAGGACCGCAGGTCTCTACGTCATGGAAAACTTTCAAGCACGAGGCTCCTTATCAAGTCATCGTATGTCCTTTTCAGAGAATTTAAGATCAACAGATTAGACAAACATGTCGTGA
Source organism: Ammodytes dubius (assembly GCA_026122265.1). Classification (NCBI taxonomy): domain Eukaryota; kingdom Metazoa; phylum Chordata; class Actinopteri; order Uranoscopiformes; family Ammodytidae; genus Ammodytes; species Ammodytes dubius. Next base: position 30,958,952 of record CM047506.1, read on the forward strand.
GGCAACTTCTCAAAAACATCCTGAGTTGTTATCTTGAGTTTACGGGCACAGGAAATATTGCAATATTGGAAATTATTGCTGCTGATGCAAATCTGTGTGTGGTCGCATTAGCAGGGGAAGTCCAGGTTGAAGTGACAGATTAGCTGAGAGAGGGAGATGTAACTCATCGTTTATTATTTGTATGTCTCTTTTTATATTTTCACCTCAAATTGTCGTACTTTACTTTACATGTGGGTTGTTGTTGTTGTTTTTTTTTCAATTTACACAGGGTACATCGAAATAAGTTATTTGTATATCCCCTCTCAAGTGACCACACTCCAGAGGGGGTCAGAGCGCAGGGTCAGCCGTAGTACAGCGCCCCTGGAGCAGTTTGGTGTTCAGTGTCTTGCTCAAGGACACAATCAGTTCTCCCTCTCTCTCTGTCTGTGTCCCTCCCTCCCTCCCTCTCTGTCTGTGTCCCTCCCTCCCTCCCTCTCTCTCTGTCTGTCTCTCTGTGTCTCTCTCTCTCTCTCTCTCTCTCTCTCTCTCTCTCAAATTCAAGTTGTACTGGCATGTGGTAGACAGTATAGCCAAAGCATTAGGCCTAAAGATATTACTAATGATGATAAAAGAGGACCATCAGAACAATATCTAAATATAACAAAAATGTGCTTGTGCATGATAGGCCCCTCATCCTTGTAAGCCCCCCCCCCCCCCCCCACGAAGATCAGGGGGCCTATAATGAGCCAGTCAATGTATTATTATTTATTTGATTGGCCCCTGATCTTCGTAGGCCCTGGGTCTTCAGCCCAGGTAACCCCGGGCATGAAGGCGGCCTTGCTGGTGCCCCATGTCCCCGTTACCTTCCGTCCTCTTGAAGGGAGCCGACATGTTGAGGATGTCCACGTGAAGTGGAAGCTGAGGGAATCTTTGGTCTTTTGGAGCATCTTTTGAGTGAGGACTACTCAACGAATGGGTGTCCAAATAGCACTTTTATGATATATTTGTGTTTTTAAAAAATCAACCTCTCTCCCTCTCTCCCCCCTCCTTTAAGTACAATGTATATGCGCTCTCTCTCTCTCTCTCCCTCTCTCCCCCTTCTTTAAGTACAATATGCGCTCTCTCTCTCTCTCTCTCTCTCTCTTTTTTATATGATGTATGTGTTTAAAAAAATTAACAAAAAGAAAATCTGTCTACCTCTCCCTCCCTCCCTCCCTCTCTCCCTCCCCCCCTCCCTCCCTCTCTCCTCCCTCCCTCCCTCCCTCTCTCTCTTTCTGTCTCTCTCCCCCCCCCCTCTAGGCTACGGTGTAAAAGACCAACCACATCGTAATGACCTCTCTCTCTCTCTCTCGCTCCCTCTGTCTCTCTCTCCGTCCCTCCCTCCCTATCTCTCTCCCTCCCTCCCTCCCTCTGTCTCTCTCCCCTCCCTCCCTCTCTCTCTCTCTCTCTGTCGCTCTCTCTCTCCCCCTCTCTCTCTCTCCCTCCTTCTCCCTCTGTCTCTCTCCCCTCCCTCCCTCCCTCTCCCTGCCCCCCTCTAAACTACGGTGTATAAAACCAACCACATCATAACGACCATGGACTCTCTCTCTCTCTCTCTCTCTCTCTCTCTCTCTCCCTCCCCCTCTCTCTCTCCCTCTCCCTGCCTCCCTCTCTCTCTCTCTCTCCCTCAATCAACTTTAAGTCAAAGTCAAATGTATCTCTACAGCACATTTAAAAACAGCATCAGTTGACCAAAGTGCTGTACAAGATACATTACAAAACAACATATAAGATACATGAAGAACAAAATGGAGGAGTGTCAAAGTCTCAACTTTTGTTAATAAGGCCGATGCAAAAAGTGAGTGCTTTAAACTGGTCAACTTTACAGGGATCCAGGTTCTATTCATCCACACACATACAGCTCTCCAAACAGTTAGGAGACCAGTCTGGACTTGATAGAATTTAATAATTTTGACCCTGGTAATTTCTAGTTTTTTTGTGAAATAAATTTGTTTCTGTGTGCAAAGTAAAATAATATAATCATCCAAAATAAAAGCCAGTGTGTGTGTGTGTGTGTGTGTGTGTGTATACAGCCCCGAAAAAAATTGAGAGACCAGTCTAGATTTTTCTTAAATCTTCATCTATACATAACTTCTTGAAAATGTTCTTTTTACTCAAACAAATGCCTATACAGAGTAAAAACAAGAGAGCATTTGGAGTGGTCTCTTTTTCACAGCTGTATATATGTATTTGTGTTCCAGTTCCTGCGCGCGACCTTTGACCCGGACACCGGCCTGTTGAGCAGCCTCAAGCTGTGTCTTGATTCAGAGACCACGCACTTGGTAGGACGCAGTCTCGCGGTCTATGAAGGCTATAGCCTATGAAGGCCGATTTTAAGGCCGGTTTTAAGGCCAACGAGCCTTGTTAAACGGGACGGTCTCCGCAGGTCTCGGTTTACGAGCATTTCCGGTTTACGTAACAAGCCGTTACCTTGCGTGACGACTCGCCGCTCCTGTGCTGCCTAGCAACCCTGATTGCTGCCAACGGAGACAGCCCTGTCAACGGAGGAAAAAAGAAAAAGAAGTTGCCTACCAGACGAAAAGAAAAAAAAGTACAAGAAAAAAAGAAAGGAAGATAAAAGTTAAGAAGATGGAGCAACACGTTGCTGTTTTGTTATTTTTTATTTTATTTTATGCCATCTCTGAAAAAAACGCAATGAATCATGGGATATGTTAGGCTGCGAAGGATACATCTGATGCAGCCTTCAAAACTGCTTCAAAACCGTGAAACGAAGGCTGCATTTCACGACCGCATTTGAGGAGCCTTGCGAGGAGCCTTGCAAATGGGACAGCCTTTGCGCGCCGCTATGACGCAATCGGTCTTCAAATGCAGCCTACGAGGCCGGTTCCAAGACCGCAACCCCTGAATCAAGACATGGCCTCAGTAACCTTTTTTTTTAAATGGCTGCGGCGCCATCTTGGAAACGCGTGACGTTTCCAAGATGGCGCCGCCCATGGCTGCTGTGGTGTTGTGGAGTATTGTTTTGTTTGTTTTCGTGTCTGGATCTGCGTTCTGTGGTATCTCTTATGTAAGAGAAGAACTCTTATGTCTTAGGGACACTCCCTTGGACATTTTTCCTACTTTTCTCACCCGATCTACGGATGTACTGGATATTCTGGTCAGAGGAACCGCGGTCTTCACCCAGGCTGTGAGGTGGGTTAGACGCCAGCGGGGGAAGAGAGCTGGCGCTCTCGCCAGACTGCGTAAGCGCGGCTCTCGTACTCCACTCCCAGGAATATTTCTGACAAATGTGAACTCTCTAAGCAATAAAATGGACGAACTCCGATGCTTAGTTGCGAAGAGCAAGGACTACCATTCTGCAGCAGTTTACGCCATCACGGAGACCTGGCTTTCCGAGGATGTCCCAGACGCAGCAGTACAGCTGGAGGGTTTTCAACTGTACCGAGCCGACAGGGACACACTTTCGTCCGGAAAAGTCTGCTGTGGAGGGGTATGTTTTTTCGTTAACGAGTCCTGGTGCACTGACGTGTCAGTAATTAATAAATACTGCTCGAAAAATCTAGAATTCATTATCATTAACTGTCGCCCGTTTTACTCACCCCGTGAGTTCAGCTCCTTTATTATTGCTTGTGTTTACATTCCACCCGACGCTGCTGTTGATGAGGCACAGAGTGCATTAGCCGAGCATATAATGGATGCAGAACGTATATATCAGGACAGTGCTGTGATAGTGTTAGGGGACTTTAACAAAGCTAATTTGAGCCGGGCTCTCCCTAAATATCGACAGCAGGTCAAATGCCCCACTAGGGGGGAAAGGACGCTTGACCACTGCTACTGTACCATCAGGAATGCATACCACGCGGTTTCCCGAGCTGCGCTGGGCAAATCTGACCACGACATTGTCCACCTGATTCCATCCTATAAGCAGAGACTAAAAGTGTCTAAACCTGTAGTTAAGTCGTACAGTATATGGAATAGCGAGGCTAAGGAGAGAACCTGCGCATGGCTAGAGCGAGCTGGCTGCGATATGGGCTATGTGGAGTGGGCGGGGGTTGAGGCTGGTAACAACTTGGATGCGTACACTGACACTGTGACGTCATTCGTCAGCTACTGCGAGGAAGCGTGTGTCCCTACTCGATCCAGGGTCAGTTATAATAATGACAAACCCTGGTTCACTGCCCAACTCAGAAGACTGAGGTTGGAGAAGGAGGATGCCTGGCGGAGGGGTGATAAGAGCAGGTTTAAAGACGCCAGGTATAAGTTTGAGGCAGCTGTCAGGAGGGCAAAACATCTCTACTCTGAGAAATTGAAAAATCAATTCTCAGATGGCAACGCCTCCTCTGTCTGGAAGGGTCTAAAACAAATCACAAACTACAAACCAAAACCCCCTCAGACCACGGATAACATTCCCCTTGCAAACGAGCTGAATAAGTTTTACTGCCGTTTCGAGCAACAGTCTGCCCCCCCTACCTCCCTCTCCCTTTCCCCATCCTTCCCCCCTCTCCCCCCCTCCTCCCCTCCCCCCCTCCACTCCCCCCCCTCTCCACCCCCGTACCCTACCCCTTCTGCCCGCCCACACCTCTCTGTTTCAGTGAGGGAGGTGAATCGCCTGTTCAAGAGGCAGAACTCCCGGAAAGCAGCCGGACCGGACGACGTCTCTCCCTCCATCCTGAAGTTTTGTGCTGACCAGCTGTCCCCGGTGTTCAGTGACATCTTCAACTCCTCCCTGGAGCACTGCCAGGTACCAGCCTGCTTCAAGGCCTCCATCATCATTCCTGTCCCTAAAAAGACGAAGATCACAGACCTAAATGATTACAGACCCGTCGCCCTGACCTCTGTGGTCATGAAGGTCTTTGAACGCCTCGTCCTTGCCCACCTGAAGTCCATCACAGACCCTCTCCTAGACCCCCTGCAGTTTGCGTATAGGGCCAACAGGTCCGTGGAAGACGCGGTCAACATGGCTCTACACTACGTCCTGGAACATCTGGACACTGCAGGGACCTACGCCAGAATTCTGTTCCTGGACTTCAGCTCGGCGTTCAACACCATCTTGCCATCGATACTGGAGAGTGGGCTCTCTGCGCTGCAGGTGCCTGACTACACCTGCAGCTGGATTACAAATTTCCTATCTAACAGGACCCAGCGGGTGAAGCTCGGGAAGTACATCTCCGAGCCGAGGTCGATCAGCACCGGTTCCCCGCAGGGCTGCGTCCTGTCTCCCCTTCTGTTTTCCCTCTACACCAACTGTTGCACCTCCAGCCACCAGTCGGTCAAGCTACTTAAATTCGCGGACGACACCACACTGATAGGGCTTATCTCCAGGGGGGATGAAGCTGCCTACAGGAGCCAGATCGACTCGGTGGTTTCTTGGAGCCATCACAACAACTTAGAGCTAAATGCTCTTAAAACAGTGGAGTTAGTAGTGGACTTCAGGAGGAACCCACCCCCTCCCCCTCCAATCATACTGGGAGGCACCCCAGTCGCCATAGTGGAGTCATGCAGATTCCTCGGGGTGACGCTCTCTCGGGACCTAAAGTGGGGGCCAAACACCGATGCCCTCACTAAAAAAGCACAAAAACGGTTGTTTTTCCTGAGGCAGCTCAGGAAATTCAAGCTGCCTAAATCCATGCTGGTGAACTTCTACACGGCCATCATTGAGTCCATCATCACCTCTGCCATCATCATCTGGTTCCCCGCTGCAGCAGCCAAGGATAAGGCCAAGCTGCAGCGGGTGATACGCTCGGCGGAGAAGGTGATTGGCTGCCCCTTGCCCCCCCTTGGGGCCCTGTTTAACAGCAGGGCTCTGGGGAGGGCCAGAAAGATCATGGCTGACCCGCACACCCAGGCCACGGTCTCTTCGCCCCGCTCCCTTCAGGCAGGAGGTTGCGGTCAATAAGGACTCTCAAAACCAGACATTTGCACAGCTTCTTCCCCACGGCCATCCGACTATTAAATGCTCTGCCCTCCCCCCCCCCCTCAGTAACCTAATGGTCTGTTGTACACATACTTGATCTCTTGGCACGTTGGCACTTCTTATTGATTATATAATTTATTATTTACTCATTTTTGCACTATATATGTTGGTTTGCACTGTCTTGTCCTGTCTTGCACTTGTCCTATTGTAAACTCCACTGTACCAAATCAAATTCCATACATGTTCACATGTCATGGCAAATAAAGTCTTCTGAATCTGAATCTGAATCTGAATCTGAATCTGAATCTGAATCTGAATCTGAAATTTTTAAGATATAAAAAAGATATTTTTTTTTGGTATTTTTGTGCTTTATTGATAGTGTAGAGACAGAGTTGAAATGGGGCAAAGAGGGGAGTGACATGCAGAGAACAACCGCGGGCTGGAATCGAACCCGGGTCCGCTGCTGGCCGAGGCCCATGGGGGGACGCCCTACCAACTGAGCTAAGGGCGCCCCCTTAAATTATAATTTTTGACTTTTTATTTTCTGCTTAACATTTGCCTATAGTTAAACAATGTCCTGTAAAACTTGTTTTTAAAGTTGAGTACGCCATGTTGGTTGTTTGTTTTTGTTTTGTCTTTTGTTTTCACTATTTCAGTTGTGTGTGTATGTGCACTAAAAAAAATACAAAATTTAATTATTTTTTAAATATTATAGATTATAATTAATTCTATATTTGTCTCTGCATGCCTTGTTGTGGTTTGTGCATATAACTTGTATATTATTGTCACACTATGAATATTTGTATTTATTTATGTATTTCTACCATGTATAAGCTCCTTGGTGTATCTGTTTGATTTCCATGTCTGGCATGTGGTGTGTGTGTGTGTGTGACAGCCTGTAGCTCAGCAACCAATTGCCCTCTAGTGGTATAAATAAATGTTTTTTGAAACTAAAATATATACCTACCACACCATAATTTAGTCAAGACATGTTTAACTTAAATAGCATTAAACTTTGCCAGTTCATTACTTACATTTAGAACAATTATTGTATCACAATTTCAGAAATTTTTGAATTTAATGTTAATTTGCCAATATGTTAATTATGCATGCAAATGTTTGTATATCTTTAGAAAACTAGGTGTTGGATAAAGCCAGACTTAAAATCTTTATTTAGTTTTGACAAAGTTTTACAGAACAGATGGGATTGATACAGCCTTTTTTAATTTTATGAATAAAAAAATACTATTTACAGACAATTAACGTATGAAAAAAAACATACTTCTGTAATTACCTTTTAAAATAGTGCTAAGAACGACTATGGACATTTAGTTGATGTAAATGCTTTAGAAGTTGACATTTTTGGTTCAGAGAATTTAAAGAAAAAAAAAATAATGTTGAGATAATGGCCGCCCTTTTATTCACACTAGTATGAAAGAATTTTATGGACGCAAAAATAGACAGAAATCTCAAAATTGACTAGTGCTAGAAAAAAATACGGTAATCTTTTTGCCTACCTAACCCTAAAAACAGACACAACCTCACAGCTACAATTTGAAGTTAAATGCTTGTTGGGATACATTTAATTGTAGATCCTTAAAGCAGGTAAATAGTTAAAATATATACAGCTCTGGGAAAAATTAAGAGACCAGTCTGGATTTTTCTTCAATCTTCATCTCTACATTACTTAATGGAAATGCTCTTAATGACAAAAAAATGTATTGGAATTTGGTAGAAATGTTGTCAGTAGTTCATATTATAAAACCAACATGTTCATTCTACTCAAACATATGCCTATAAATAGTAAAAACGAGAGACACTGAACATTTGGAGTGGTCTCAATTTTTTTCCAGAGCTGTATATGAAAATGAATTTGACCAAAATAACAACAAATGAAAACATGTGGAGCGAGAGAGAGAACTTTATTTTGACTGGAACAGCAGCCCAAAAAAACAAAACAAAAAAAAATCTCTAGCTCACAACTGAACACTGGATATGTTCTGTTCTGCTTATTTACACTTTCGAAGTTTTTTTGTCCGAATCCAAAAAAATATTTAAGTTTCAGTTCATTGTTCTCAGCTTATCCACGTTGCACTCGGTCGATCAAACTCCAGGAAATAAAATGATAAAAATTTAAAAATAATAAAAATAAAAAACTACATCAGGAGACAGAATTATTCCATCTTCTCTTCTTCGTTGGTCTTGTCCATGTTGTGGGAGTAGCAGCATTTGTCTCCATGGTTACACGTTCCCTGAAATACAAATACATAAATAATAACAACATGAGTAACAGTCTGACGTTACGCTACAGTAAAGCCTGTTACATATCAGCGTGAAAGTTCTCGGTGACAGAGCTGCGAGATGAAAAAATGACGTCATTTTCTTCTCTCAGTCTTGTCTTAGCTGTTCTCGCAGCTTGTTCTCGACACATCACCGGGCCGAACTTTATTCCTCGCAGCTTTGTCCGAGAACTATTGTGTGATTGGTCAGTCTGAATTTCAATGAGGAAAATAAGAATGAATGGCAGATTGAGTTATCGTGAAGTATGAAATGTCCAGACCAGAAAGAACTTCTCGCAGCTCTGTCAGCGAGAAGTTCTTCTTTCTTCTCGCGGAGTACTATGTAACAGCCTTAAAGGTAAAGTTTGGCTGCGGTCCTGAAAGCACTCGGAAGACAAACCCTGCGTTCCAAATCACATACTTTTTTTATTTTCTATTTTGCATCTGACTATAAAAATAATCTCGTTAGGATGCAGAAAGATTACACTGGGAGCATAACATCGTGGAACATAAAAAAAAAAAAAAAATCCTCTTTCAATTGGCTAGATATCTTGGTGCAGTTTGTAGGTGAACTGACACACACACACACACACACACACAAAAACCTGTTTGAACTTCTTGCAGGGAAAGTCTTTGAGGTGAGAGATCTGGTTCTTTCTCTTGTTTTGACATTTCTTCTCTTGTCCTGAAGGTTGGTGTGGAGCCCACCACTAGAGAGAGAGAGAGAGGGAGAGAGAAGAGAGAGAGAGAGGAGAGAGAGAGAGAGAGAGAGAGAGAGAGAGAGAGAGAGAGAGAGAGAGAAAGAGAGAAGAGAGAGAGAGAGAGAGAGAGAGAGAGAGAGAGAGAGGGGGTTTAGTCAATCAATCAATAACCTTTATTTACACTCAATGACTCTGGGGTTTCAACCATTTACAGTGACGACGATCATACACAATAAAGACAATCACAAGGAGGATAACATATATTAACAGAGAAAACAGAAATAAAAATTAATATATTTATTCATTTTAATAAAGTATATTTAAAAAAAGAGCAAGAATAAAATAAGATGAATACTGAATAATTCACATTTATTTATCGAGATACATTTCATTCGTTTGACATTCTCTGGAGGATGTGACGTGCAAAACAAAAGCATTTTCTTGATCAAAGTTTGAGACACATTTCCAGAAAGAGAACGAAGTCGCGAAATGATAGTCCCATTTTATTTTTTTTTTAAAGATATTTTTTGCATTGTTATGCTTTATTGATTGTAGAGACAGAGTTGAAATGGGCAGATGAGGGGGACATGCAGAGGACGACCGCGGGCTGGAATCGAACCCGGGTCCGCTGCTGGCCGAGGCCCATGGGGGGACGGACGCCCTACCAACTGAGCTAAGGGGCCCCGATAGTCCCATTTTAACAAGTCAGAAATGGTTTTATCTTGGACTATCTTTAAAACTATGGTGTGGTGTGTGTGTGTTGGTGTGTGTGTGTTGTGTGTGTGTGGTGTGTGTTTCTCTTACCAGCTTGGCTCTGGCCTTTGGTCCCCAGAAAGCTTGTGGATTCTCCTGGAATCGGGTCAGGTGACGTTTACGGGATGAGGGTTGGCGTCCTCCCTCACTGTGAAACAGGCCTCCAGGCTACACACACACACACAACACACCAACACACACACACACACACCACAACACACACACACACACACACAACACAAACATACGATAAAAATCAAACACGAATTACACATTTTAAGATAATTTTTATTTATTTTTATGCTTTATTAGACAATTTTGGAGAGACAGATGAAATGGGTCAGAGACATGCAGGGAACGACCCGGGCTGGATTCTAACCCGGGTCTGCTGTGAAGAGGACTGAGACTCTATGGGGAGGCGGGGGGGGGGATCTAACCACTACCACAAGCGACCCCACAAATGACACATGTGAACACACAGGGACTTTCAGTTATTGTTGATTCTAGGGCCCTCTTTTGGACAGAAGCGGTAGTGTTTTTAAAATGGTCTGTCTGTCTGTCTGTCTGTGGTTGCATTCCGAATCGCATACTCTTTCTTTTTTCTATTCTACATACTACATCCGACGATAAAAAGAATCTAGTTAGGATGCAGTAGGCATACTATTGGGACATACTTTTACTCTTGTATTTCATCATAACATTGCGCCTTGATCTTGCCTATTGCTTTTATATCCGTCGCATCCCCGTTTGTTTTCATATGGAGGCTTCGTCGATGTGACGTCACTTCATGTGCGCACTGGATTGTGGGTCAGAATCGCCCAAATAAGATGCAGTTTTCAACACTAACAATCTTGGTCGGAGGAAGTAGGACATCCGGGTACTTCTAACCATCCTAAATCTGGCCACAAGAATCGGGACATCCTAAATCTTTTTTTCTACCAAACTATATAGTAGAAAGTATGCGATTCGGAACGCAACCTATGTGTCAGTTCTCTGGTCCGTGTGTGTGTTCTGACCTGGGTTCGGTGGAGAGGATCTTGAAGGCGGGGCTTG
>CM047506.1:30977130-30979630 GCA_026122265.1 Ammodytes dubius
ACAGTTACCTAGCTACACACACACACACACGCACACGCACGCACACAACATACTGATGGAAATAACAGAGTATAGTTACAGTTACCTAGCTACACACACACACACACGCACACGCACGCACACAACATACTGATGGAAATAACAGAGTATAGTTACAGTTACCTAGCTACACACACACACACACACACACACACACACTGAAGGAAATAACAGAGAATAGTTACAGTTACCTAGCTTTCCTGCAACAATTACACACACACACACTGAAGGAAATAACAGAGAATAGTTACAGTTACCTAGCTTTCCTGCAACAATTACACACACACACACACACACACACAACATACTGAAGGAAATAACAGAGTATAGTTACAGTTACCTAGCTACACACACACACACACACACACACACACACACTGAAGGAAATAACAGAGAATAGTTACAGTTACCTAGCTTTCCTGCAACAATTACACACAACACACACACACACAACATACTGAAGGAAATAACAGAGTATAGTTACAGTTACCTAGCTACACACACACACACACACACACACACACACACTGAAGGAAATAACACAGTAGAGTATTAGAGAGGAAGGGACAGACAATGAGACAAATACACATGCATGAAATAACAGACGGGCTAAGACAGACATTTTTAGACATGGCAGGTGAATTGGGTAAAAATTGTAACTTATAGATATCATCATGAAACGGAAAAAATAGACCAGTCTGGATTTTTCTTCAGTCTTCATCTCTACATAACATATTGAAAATGCTCTTTATGACAAAACATTTATTGGAATTTGGTAGAAATATTGTCAGTAGTTTATATCATAAAACCAAAATGTTCATTCTACTCAAACATATGTCTATAAATAGCCAAACGAGAGACACTGAACATTTGGAGTGATCGCTTCATTTTTCCCAGAGCTGTAGTTACAGTTACCTAGCTTCCCTGCAACAATCACACACACACACACACACAATTAGACACCCACCCACCCATACACACACACACACACACACACACCACACACACCCTCTTACCTAGCGTCCCTGCAGCAATTACACACACACACACACTCTCTCTCTCTTACCTAGTGTCCCTGCAACAATCACACACACAAAATTAGACACCCACCCATACACACACACACACACACACACACACACACACACACACAACCTCTTACCTAGCGTCCCTGCAACAATCACACACACACACACACACACAATTAGACACCCACCCACCCATACACAGACACACCTACACACTCACACACACTCTTACCTAGTGTCCCTGCAACAATCACACACACACACAAACAATTAGACACCCACCCACCCATACACACACACACCCCCCCTCTTACCTGGCGTCCCTGCAGCTGGCTTGCAGCAGGTGTGTGACTCCGTTGTATTGGGCGTTCCTCCCGATGAGCGCAGCAGCTTTGGAGGAGAAGTCGTTAGCCGTGACACTCTTCAGTCCCGGGACCTCGAGAGCAAAACGCACCGAACGCAAACCGGACGCCGCCAGGCCCTCCAGCACACGCAGACCAACCTGGGATATGAGAGACACACACACACACACACACACACACACACACACACACACACACACACACACACACACACACACACACACACACACACACACACACACACACACACACACACACACACACACACACCAACACACACAGACAGAAATTAATTGGGTTGGTCATTATTCGATTTGAAAAATAAGCCCTTTCATATAGTATCTATGCCTTAAACACACACACAGAGCATGTTGGATTGAGACACACAATCACAGGTAAATTCATTTAAAATATGTTTTTTTTTCTTCTTTAAAAAAGGAACACAAACACACAACCTAAAAAGGGAACACACAAACAAAAGACAAAATAAAATATACAACTAACATGGCGTGTACTCTACTTAACAGGTTTCTAAGGACATTGTTTGCCCTAAAAGTAAATTGGGAAATTAAAGAACTTTTTTTTTAAATAACAAAACTGATGATCATGAATGACATGTAACAGCAAACGAGACCATCAGTGCAAAGAATGCTATTTTTTATATAGTTTTTCTTAATGCCTTTGTCATGGGCTATACGCTCACCCAGGAACAACAGCTGGCGTAGTAAAAACACTACCACTTTTGTCCAAAGGGGGCGCTAGCATTAACACAAACTGAAAGTTCCTCGGAGCACCTTTTAAGTATCAGTTTCAGGATAACTTTTTAACTAGAATATAGTGAATTGATGATACCTTCGTCCAAAGAAAGCAAGAAGAATAACCAACACCACACACACACACACACACACACACACACACACACACACACGCACACACACACACACACACACACACACATAGCTTAGTCATTATAATTAGGATACAACTCTCTACTGACATTTAATGACTTCACTCCAACATAATAATAAAGAATCCTTCAAAGATTTAAGAAAGGTATCCAATGACTCCCTG
>CM047506.1:30984630-30997130 GCA_026122265.1 Ammodytes dubius
GTTCAACAGTGGGGGAAAAAAGCGATCGCGCTATTCTCCTACGCCCCCTCAAGGGATAACTGTGTAATATAAAGGACAAGTGGGGTCGTTCAGTCAACCGCTACATATCTTCTTCTATCATTTATTTATATGTCCATGCTACATATGCACTCAGGCTGGCCTACTTTACGGTAAATACAGCTCTGGAAATAATTAAGAGACCAGTCTGGATTTTCCTTAAATCTTCATCTCTACATAACTTATTGAAAATGCTCTTAATGACAAAACATGTATTGGAATTTGGTAGAAATGTTGTCAGTAGTTTATATTATAAAACCAAAATGTTCATTCTACTCAAACATATGCCTATAAATAGTCAAACGAGAGACACTGAACATTTGGAGTGGTCTCTTATTTTTTTCCAGAGCTGTGTGTGTGTGAGTGAGTGAGTGAGTGAGTGAGAGTAGTGAGTGAGTGAGTGAGTGAGTGAGTGAGTGAGTGAGTGAGTGAGTGAGTGAGTGAGTGAGTGTGTGTGTGTGTGTGTGTGTGTGTGTGTGTGTGTGTGTGTGTGTGTGTGTGTGTGTGTGTGTGTGTGTGTGTGTGTGTGTGTGTGTGTGTGTGTGAGTGAGTGAGTGAGAGAGAGAGAGAGAGAGAGAGAGAGAGAGAGGCTGGAAAACACATCAGTGAACTTCCATGAATAATCTAATTTAATCTGTGCGCTAAATGTGTTGATGCATTCTGCCGAAAAGGCCAAGCGTAGGTCAATGACGTAGGCTATAGAAAACCCAGAGACCTTATTATGATGATGTGTGTGTGTGTGTGTGTGTGTGTGTGTGTGTGTGTGTGTGTGTGTGTGTGTGTGTGTGTGTGTGTGTGTGTGTGTGTGTGTGTGTGTGTGTCTGTGTGTGTGTCTGTGTGTGTGTGTGCGTGTCTCATTTTATTTTACATTATTGGCTTGTGCATTATTGATCCTCCTACAAACCATATGGAGAAAGTGAATGCTGTTAGTTTAGTTTGGAGACGGGCGAAGTGAAAATCAGACCAGGCCACTTACTGTATAATATTCACTTGAGCCTGCACATCTGTATGGGGGCGCTGTGGCCATAACTAGCCAGCGAGCGACGCGCCATACATCTGACACACACAGGAGAATTATAGAGTTAATAGAATTTGGCATGACAGGAGAGGAGAGAGAGAGAGAGAGAGAGAGAGAGAGAGAGAGAGAGAGAGAGAGAGAGAGAGAGAGAGAGAGAGAGAGAGAGAGAGAGAGAGAGAGAGAGAGAGAGAGAGAGAGAGAGAGAGAGAGAGAGAGAGAGAGAGAGAGAAGGCGCATACAGTCAGTCAGTGCCTGTGTCTGAATGCAGTCTCATCCTGTTTAGTATTCACAGTGTGCATCGCCCTTATTGAGGCCCCGTTGGGCTCACCTGCCCGGAGTCTAGACTCTACACGCACGAGCATAAAGCGTTATAGGCGGTTGGTCAGTTACTAGGCAGCGGGATCGAACCCACCTTTGCACGCGGCACGAGGCAAGGTTTTGGTTTTAGGAGAAAAAAAAGTCGCTATCAAGAGACAGAGTGAAACCCCCTAAGGACAAGACAGTGGTGAGTGGATAGGGAAGGGGCTGGAGTGTGTGTGTGTGTGTGTGTGTGTGTGTGTGTGTGTGTGTGTGTGTGTGTAGTGTGTGTGTGGAGTAGAGGGAGAGAGAGCGAGAGAGAGAGAGAGAGAGTGTCTGTGTGTGTGTGTGCGGTGTGTGTGAGACGAGAGAGAGAGAGAGAGAGAGAGAGAGAGAGGATGAGAGAGGAGAGAGAGAGAGAGGAGAGAGAGAGAGAGAGAGAGAGCGAGAGAGCGAGTGTCTGTGTGTGTGTGTGTGTGTGTGTGTGTGGTGTGTGTGTGTGTGTGTGTGTGTGTGTGTGTGTGTGTGTGTGTTGTGTGTGTGTGTGTGTGGGTGGGGCTCTCAGACAGTTGGGTCGGCTGGGGACGCTGCCTGTCTACCTGCCTGCAGCCGCGCGTGCACGGGGCGATGTAATCTCATTACTTCTGAATGTCTGTTTGGTTACTTTACTCTTTATAGCTGAAGAAAAATAACAAATGTTTGGCAAGACGCAAAAAAAAAAAATAATTAAGTAAGTAAAAAATAAAATAAAAATACAAAATAAAATAATAATATAACAGGCTAATATACAAATATAAAATAATTAAAAATAATTGAAAAAATAACAAAAAATTTAAATAATTTTGTTATTTTATTGTTGTTTTGACTGATTTACAGTAAATAAATCAATTATATAGACTCAAAATAAAAATAATAATAAATAAATAAATAAATAAATAAAATAAATAAATAATAATAATAATAATAATAATAATAATAATAATAATAATAATAATATAGAAAATAGAACATTTTATGGAAAACAATTATATTGACTAGATTGTAATAAATAACCTAATGAAAAATAAACATTATGAAATCAAATCAAAATAAATCATTGTAAAAACTTAAAAAAATAATAACCGACAACTATTTACTATAGCTACCGTTACCAAAATCACTGTTTTGTCTGGAAAAAAAATCCCAATATTTTTTGTCACATGCACTAGTCAACTTTTCTTGCTGTTATATTTTTTAGAATTTAGTATTGCTGAGGAAAACAAACTGGATGTGGAGTTGAGCCTCTAAATGTTATTAATGTCTCATATTTAATGAGTTCAATGTGATAAACTATACCACTCATGTCATTTCATATTTTAATTGAATTTGAATTATTACAGACAACGCTTTATATAGTCCCACGTTTAGTCGCCTATAGGTTATCAGTGTGCATAGTTTACACGTGAGTAGCCTACGTTTAAAACCTCAAAAAATAATACTTTTTATATCACTTTTTTTTAAATATATTACTTTCTAACCTATAGTGGTAGGAAGCAGCTTTGCCCACTGAATTTAAAGCAACCAGTAGGCTATTAGTACGCAGTTAGGACGCCTACAAATAGTACCAGTATAGTATGTAATGTCTATCTATCTATCTATCTTTCTGTCTAACTGTCTGTCCTGCTTACCTGTCTACCCGTCTTTCTGCTTAACTGTCTACTGTTTTAACTGTCTAACTGTCTACCTGCCTGTCTGTCTGTCTAGCCAATCGGTAGCTCTGCGATCTGTCGCTATTCCTTGGAGAGTCACACTATTAAAAAAAGCGCTCTGCTCCTCTGCGTCCCCATTCTCTCCTCCTCTCCTCGATAGCTCTGCACTCATCTCATCGCCTCTGTGGTGTGTGTGTGTGTTGTGTGTGTGTGTGTGTGTGGTGTGTGTGTGTGTGTGTGTGTGTGTGTGTGGTGTGTGGTGTGTGTGTTTGTGCTTTTCTCCGGGCTGCTGCTTCACACTTCACACACACACACAGGACACAAGAGGAGGCTACAGCAGCATACAGTCAGTCACAATGAATGGCTGCCTGTAGCAAGACCGCGCACACACCACACACACACACACACACACACACACACACACACACACACACACACACACACACACACACACACACACACACACACACACACACGACTATAGCCTACGACCGCGGCTCACTGTAACTAAACGCAGGCTGTATGGTCCTCCATTGAAACACTCACTCACTCTACAGCGGGATAACGAGCCGAGGCGACGGGGTGAGTGGACTGAGCGCGCGGGTAGAGGGTCAGTGAGGACAACCGGTTCGTGGGTTGTCGGAGCCCTGCGCTGCGTGTGTGTGTGTGTGTGTGTGTGTGTGTGGATATAATATTGTGTAGGCTATGCTATTTGCTATAGCCTATAGCCTACGGTCGTGCGTGCTAAAGAAATGGGGCGCGAGGGGGGTGCTACGCTATTGTAGTTTTATTGTTTTATTGCAGGCTATTCTTTTTACAGGATGGAAGATGGGGTGGTAAAGTTGTGTGTTGTGTGTGTGTGTGTGTGTAGTTTCTATTCTATCCTATGGGGGATGGGCTCAGTCGGTGCATGTGTGGGGGACAGGACAGTAGACCAAAAACTTTAACCACTACTTCACCGGGCTGCACTCACTCACTCGGCGTCGCAGGCTGACCCCCCTCCCTCTCTCTCTCTCTCTCTCTCTCTCTCTCCCTCTCCCTCTCCCTCTCTCTGTCTCTTTTCTCTCTCTCTCTCTCTCTCTCTCTCTCTCTCTCTCTCTCTCTCTCTCTCTCTCTCTCTCTCTTTCGGTGAGTGCCTTGATGAGTCCTCCTTGCTTGCATTCCTTAACCTTACCCACACAAGTAGCCTAGACTAGCCAACTCTGTATTTTGCTAAAGGTGCATTGTTCCTTCTTTCTAAGTTGATTTTTAAAATTATGGCGTAAGACGAGGCTATATGCACGGTGTCTTGTCGTTCGGTTTAAACGGGTTAAGTTTTTTTTTTTAGCAGCAGCCAGCCCCCTTTGCTACTTTCCTTTCCCCTCCTCTCTCTCTCTCTCTCTCTGTCTTTTCTCTCTGTCTGTCTGTCTGTCTCTTCTCTCTCTCTCTCTCTCTCTCTCTCTCTTCTCTCTCTCTCTCTCTCTCTCTCTCCTCTCCTCTCTCTCTCTCTCTCTCTCTCTCCTCTCTCTCTCTCTGTGTCTCTCTCTGTGTCTCTCTCTCGCCATGCCATGCACTGCCGGGATCCCTCTATAGTCTCGCCCACAGTTTGCAGTTGCATTTGTCCCGATTTGACCTGTTGATGTCGGGCTAAAAGATGGAGTGCGCCTAGAGACCCCCTTCTTCTTTACGGTAAAATCAATAAATATGCTTAAAAAATACTACCAGTAGTGGGTCTATGATATATAGGCTATAATACGGTAATGACTCGTGCTAAATAGATTCACATTCAGCTCAACGGCAGCCTCGTGCGGCTTCTTCCTGAGTGGAGATTGAATAAATAATGTCTCCGCTCCTCTGATCATTTTATAAGCGACATTTTGGAAAAGGGAAAGAGGGGGGAACGAACAACGTGTGTCTCTCTGTCCCGTGTAGGTAGCCTACAACTGCTATTCGGGACAGAAAAAAACGGACAGAAAGGCTGGCACGGAAAGAAAGAGAGCGAAGGAGAGAAAGAGAGAGAGAGAGAAAGCGCTGAGTAGAACTGCTGAATATTTTATCTCCCCCTCCTCCTTGACTATTTTTGTAGCCGCTTGCTTCTTCTTCGGACCAAAAAAAAAAATAACGTGCCTGTGTTTTTTTTTTAACGACGAAGAAGAAGAGATATTTTTTACGGCACGCGCGCACACACACACACACACACACACACGCCACACACCGGCCCGGGCCATCCGAGGACTTCCCAAATCCTAGCGGGCATTGAGGCTGGCACACGGCGGGGCATTGACTCTCTCTGCCCGCTGTAGCTTGCCCCTTTCCCCCCTCTACTCGCTGGCTCTTCCTCAGTCTCTCTCTCTCCTCTTCACCGGCTCCGCTAGGCTTCCATGTGAGATTAATTAATGTGTAATTAATGTGTATTAAAAAAAATGTAATCGTTGTTAAAGTTAGAAGTCGTGCTCAAGGGAGGGAGGCTATTCTTTAGCCACATTTTAGGTGGAATTTGAAGGGTCTTTGCCACAATGTATCGCTCGCCTACTAAAGCCTGCTTTCTCAGCCCTTAAACGCTATTAAAAGCTGGCATTTATCTCGTGTGACTTAAATGCGAATTAAATGTTTATGTGAAGTATTTTTATTACTCAAGCCAGCGTTAGCCTTAGCCTTAGCTTGCTACTTGCTAACAGGCCACCTTTAACCTTCCTAAAAAAACAGGAAATTGAATGTGATTAGTGGTGATTGATGTTGACATGACAACATGTGTGTGTGTGTGTGTGTGTGTGTGTGTGTGTGTGTGTGTGTGTGTGTGTGTGTGTGTGTGTGTGTGTGTGTGTGTGTGTGTGTGTGTGTGTTGATGCAAATGTATTTATTCATTGCATGCCAACGAGTTGACTGCAGTTTCAAGTTACTTTTTTGGGAGGAATTTTAGCATGTGAATAGTAGGCTATGCATGAATTTAACCTGAGTTTTTTGACATTGGAGACGTATTACTTATTTAAAAATGCTGAAAAGCTGTAGAGGACACACACACACACACACACACACACACACACACACACACACACACACACACACACACACACACACACACACACACACACACACACACACACACACACACACACACACACACACACACACACACACACACACACACAACACAGAGTCTAGTCTTTAATGGGGCACATGGGGACTGCAGGGCAAGGGTCAAGTGGTGTGAATTAACTCTGCCTTTTATGTAGTGGAAGTTATCGCGCCCTCTCTGACCCGGTGAGGGGGAGAGGTGAAGGGTAGGACGTCCCGGCTGACATCTCAATGCTCCACGGTGCAGCAGTCAAACCAGGCTGTGCTCATTTAGTGTGAAAGAGACAGAAAAGTTGGCTTGTTCTAGGCTGTGCCGAAATACTCTTAAAGACCTACTTCACCGGTGGAAATATGAAGTTGTATTGAACTCTGAGATCCTATGTAGTTATACATGTGCAAACATTTTAGAAATAATTTAAGCCTAGTCTGAGAAAAGGCAGAAAGAGTGTTTTTTGGTCTCACTGTTTAACCCTACATTTTACTAGTGTGACATCACACATGGAAAAATGTAGGGTTAGGATTAACAGGACAGCTGGCTGGGCCAAGGGAAGACTGAGGGAAGAACAACCTCATTCATTATAGCGATTTTATAACGATAGAATGCCGGTTCTGTATGGGAGAAGTATTAGGTAAAGCTAATTCAAGCTTTCTCGCTAATGGTGTTGAATACTGAAGAGTACTGAGGTATTGGGGCTACTGGACAAAAAGTTTTATTCTAAGCTACCAAAATAAAAGTTTTAGCAATTATTACTTTTGATGATATATAAGATATTCTTCACCCTGCCTCCTTTTCGTCATGGTTTTATGGATTGTACATGTGAGAATGTTGAAATGAGTTTTGTTAGAAGATATCCATGGACGAAATAAATATAAATCAATCAATCAATCAATCAATCAATGATGAATAGGGAATAACAATGGAGATATATATTTTTTGTTATTTACGTTTTTCATATGAGATGTTGATCTCGCAAGTTTGCATCTGTTACTATCGTTCCAACTTTACCGCTTGGACTGTTGAGTTTATTAATCTCAACATTTTGACTGGTTCGGGGTGGTAAGATGTCCTAGAGGAAAGGTGGCCGACCGGTAACCAGGAGGTCTCTGGTTCCTCCTCCCAGTAACCATGAGGTCTCTGGTTCCTCCTCCCAGTAACCATGAGGTCTCTGGTTCCTCCCAGTAACCATGAGGTCTCTGGTTGTTCCTCCCAGTAACCATGAGGTCTCTGGTTCCTCCTCCCAGTAACCATGAGGTCTCTGGTTACTCCCAGTAACCATGAGGTCTCTGGTTCCTCCTCCCAGTAACCATGAGGTCTCTGGTTCCTCCCAGTAACCATGAGGTCTCTGGTTGGATCCCTGGCACCGGACAGGAGGGTGTTAGTAGTAAAACTAGTGGTGGCTGCTATAACATCTACGGTGCCTAACAGCTCTACCATTGTGTCCTTGAGCAAGACACTTAACCCCAAACTGCTCCAGGGGTGCTGTACTATGGCTGACCCTGCACTCTGACCCCCTCTGGAGTGTGCTAACTTGAGAGGGGAGATGAGAAAAGACAAATTTCAATGTAACCGTTAAAGTAACTTAACTTTACTTAATCTTGACAAGTGCATAATGCAACAAAAAAAAACATCCTACTCCCATTTTTTTCTCCCGTGGACCTTATAGCATTTTCCTTGCTGCTGCTTTTAGTTTTTTTTTAACTCTTTTTGTAAATTAGTATTGAGGGAATATCTTCACATTATGCATAAAAGCTTTGTCTTAGCAACTGCCTGCCATCGGTGTGCAGTGTGAGTGTGTTTGTGAATGGGTGAATATGGTAAGAAATGTAAAGCGCTTTGGGGCTGAGAAAAATTGGCTAAAAAGCGCTATACAGTAGTCAAGGCCTTTTACCCATTTAGCATTTTTTATTCATATGCTATGTTCATATTAATTATACCTGGGAACAGCCACAGCCGTCTACTATTGGTCGCTATAGCAAGAAGCCCCACCGGGACATTTTATGTAGACTTGCTCACTCAAGGCCAGGGGTGATACAGATGTTAAACAGCAGACACAGTGTAGATAAAATGCATTGCTTGTATTTTTTATTAATTTTTTAAGATTATCTTGGGGCATTTTACACTTTATTGGACAGATTTGGAGAGACAGAGTTGAAATGGGTCAGAGAGGGGGAATGACATGCAGAGAACTGACCCGGGCTGGATTCTAACCCGGGTCTGCTATGAAGAGGACTGAGCCTCTATGGGGAGGGGGGGGGGGACGTTCTAACCACTACACAACAAGCGCTTGTATTTATACTAGTATGAAAGAAGACATGTTATGGAGTAAAGTAGCCAAAAATCTTTTTTTTTTAAATTACCAGTGCTTGAAAAAAATGATCTCTTCAAAGCAACTTATTTTATAACCTTTTATTTATACAGGTAAATCCCATTGAGACCGAAGACTCTTTTACGAGGGAGACCTGTTCCCATTTACACGTTACCATTCACACACACATTCATACACCGATAGCAGCAGCTAACTGTCGACATTCACATTAATCATAATAATTATTTTTCATCACCACATTTGTAACTGTAACCTACAACTGAAATCCCCATTGTATCTATGATCACCCTATACTGATTAACGTGGCAGTAATACCCCGGATAAGACCCCCTAAAAAATGAATGCAGGACATATTATATACCTCTCTGAGCCACTTCTGTCGATTAATAATTACATTAATGTAACACACACATCGATTTATTTACATCGACGCAAAACTGTCAACGCACAATAATGTGTCTCGGTAGAATAGCCAGCAAAAAAACTGACCTAGTTATGTCAAAACTTTATTGATTAGAATGAAATAAACAGCAGAAAAAATGAAACTGTAATTTATAAGGGGCTAATGGCGTTCTAATATGAATGTTGTTTAGAATTACATTTGTACAAAGTGCTCCCAATGCAATTAAGCACTCTGCAAGTTTGTAATTGTTTTTCTGTGCTTAATATGGCTGCGCAATTAATTAAGCATAATAACATTGTAATGGCACTTTAAGCAATTAATTCACATACTTAACATTAGTGTTTGTGCAATTTGTTTTAAGACCTTCTTCACCGGTGGGAATATGAAGGTGTATTGAACTCTGAGATCCTATGTAGTATAAGTGTGCAAACATTTTAGAAATCGGTTCATCCTAGCCTGAGAAAAGGCAGAAAGAGTGTTTTATGGTCTCACTGTCTAACCCTACATTTTTCCCATGTGTGACATCACACATGGTAAAATGTAGGGTTAGGATTAACAGGACAGCTGGGCCAAGGGAAGACTGAGGAAGACGAGAAAAAAAACTCATTCATTATATTATAATATAGTGATTTTATAATGATAGAACGCCGGTTCCGTATGGGTTAGTATTCCTTTAAGAGATGGCAGTTGCCCTGTCTGTGGAGCCTGCAGGTGGTTCATGTTGTAATACATCTATGTTAGTACTTTTGTATTAATACTAGTGTACTATATTATATATAGTGTACTAAATAATGCTAATCAAGCTAAAACCTATTCCTAGTTTGAAAAATAAATGCTTGACAAATAGTGTTTCAAAGGCAGTTCTCATTCCCTGCACTAAAACGGGACTGGACAGAGAATACAAGGCCATCACAGCATTTAAACGTCATTTTTAAAAAGTTTATAGCGAACAATTAATGTTGATAGATATAGATTTAGCGAGTAGGACAAGTTGGGCTTTATGAAGAGTCGTAAACCATGTCTATTTACTATCCCACCGCAGCGTATTTTATTAAAAGGGTTTTAAATTTATTTTCAGTTGTTGGACCAGTGACTAGTCTATACAGTTTTATGGTTAGAAATTACAACCTGGTCCTCAGCTACAGCATCTCTGCATGTGCACAACAGCAGAAAGCAAATCAGTTGGGATACAGTAAGATACTTAAAGGAATACTTCACCCATAAGGAACCGGCGTTCTATCATTATGAAATCGCTATTATTATAATATAATGAATGAGGTTTTTCTTACCTCAGTCTTTCCTCAGTCTTCCCTTGGCCCAGCTGTCCTGTTAATCCTAACTTCTACATTTTACCATGCGTGATGTCACACATGGGAAATGTAGGTTTAGACAGTGAGACCATAAAACACTCTTTCTGCCTTTTCTCAGGCTAGGATGAACCGATTTCTAAAATGTTTTGCACATTTATACTACATAGGATCTCAGAGTTCAATACGCCTTCATATTTCCACGGTGAAGTAGGTCTTTAAACATCCACAAGTTGTTTATGTAAAACGCTAATGAGGTGAGACTGTCCTGTGTGTGTGTGTGTGTGTGTGTGTGGTGTGTGTGTGTGTGTTGTCTGTGTGTGTGTCTGTGTGTGTGTGTGTGATCGGTGCACGGATTTTAACCTTAGTTTAAGTAGTTCACATTTAAAAAAACCGAGGTTGATGTTATTGTTCCATTGCGTAGGTTTGATCTGGTCAGGTTGGGTTTCACATTGCAGTTCTGCGAGCGCCCTAAATAACTTTCCATGACATACATACGTCCTGTGGTCGTCAAATACTTAGTCCCTGCGTTCCGAATCGCATACTTTCTACTATTTAGTATGGTAGAAAAATATTTAGGATGCCAAGATCAAGGCGCAAATTTTATGATGAAATATAAGAGTAAAAGTATGTCCCAATAGTATGCCTACTGCATCCTAACTAGATTATTTTTATCGTCGATGTAGTATGTAGAATAGAAAAAAGAAAGAGTGTGAGATTCGGAACGCAGGGACTGTTTAGAATTTAGAATGTATTCTAATGTAAATATTGGTTATGTTTATCTTATTCTACTCTATATTTTTTATCAAATCAAATCAGTTTTATTTGTATAGCCCAAAATCACAAATACATTCGTCTCAGTGGGCTTTACATTCCATACAATATGATACAATATGACACCCTGCCCTTACACCCTTAGCTCGACTGAGAAAAAACTCCCAGTAAAAACCCTTTACCGGGATTAAAAAAAAAATTAAGAAATCTCAGGAGGAGTCGACAAAGTAAGGGATCCCTCTCCCAGGACGGACATGCTGCAATAGATGTCATATGAGAAATCATGAAGGATTGATCATTACCAGTGATTACATTATCATTCCTATTGCACGTTGTCAGCGATAACAGATTCAATCTTCTTTTTTTTTAAAGATATTTTTTTGATTTTGCTTATTGATAGGCAGAGAGACAGAGGTGAAATGGGGCAGAGAGGGGAATGACATGCAGAGAACGACCTCGGGTGGGAATCGAACCCGGGTCTGCTGCTGGGCCCGGCCCGGGAGGGGGACGCCTTACCAACTGAGCTAAGGCGCCCCCCAGCATTTCGATTCTTATGTACAGTTTGTCTTGCATATTTTAAGAATTGACAATAGCAAGACTTTGACTTTGAATTTGACTTGAAATACATTGGTTGCGTTTTCATATATTGGACATTAATCAGTTTGTAGATGGGTGTGTGTGCTGACTTTAGCTTGTTCTCAGCCCTACCCATGGTGGCCCCCCCCCCCCCCCCCCCCCCCGTCCGCGTGGGAATTCTGACCAATTGTAGAGCAGTTCAGGCCAGGGACTACGTAATTGCTCTCAACACTAATGAGCAAAAAGAATGTCCTCACGTGGCTTATGGTGCTGCATTTTGATGGATGGATGATGGTAGATAGATAGATATGATAGATAGACAGACAGACATACAGACAGAAGACAGACAGACAGACAGACAGAATACAGACAGATCAGACAGACAGACAACAGAAGACGATAGATATAGATAATTTCCTTTCCTAACCTTTCATTGGCAGTTGACAGGAGAGAGGACACAGTGGAGAGAGAGAGAGAGAATAAGAGAGAGAGAGAGAGAGAGGAGAATGAGAGAGAGAGAGAGGGAGGGGGGATGACATGCAGTAAAGGTCCACGCGTAATTACTTGCTTAAGGATTTCCTAAGAGGCTATGATGCCTCTGCTTTAGGCTGAAACACCCAAAAATACTGCTGACACACTCGCACACCACACACACACACACACACACACACACCACACACACACACACACACACACACACACACACACACACACAACATATCTTACTCAGCATTTGTCTTCAACACACTCCTTTGTGACTGCCTTGTATTATACAATTCTGTTGACTACATAAGCAATAATTAGTACATATCATCTACTACATCAGATTTATGCCATGAAGATTTTGAAATACTTGAGAAAAAAATCTAGTGTTAATACACAGCCTAGGCTCTGTAAACTGGTGTGTGAACAATGGCTATGTAACCAAAGAGGACCCATTGTAGCTAGATTGGAGCTGAAGCTTACTGCAGGATTTGATGTTGGTATTGTCATGCTGTT
>CM047506.1:31007130-31059630 GCA_026122265.1 Ammodytes dubius
CTCTCTCTCTCAGAGGCTCTCCCTACTCGTGGTGTGCACTCCGGTTGCTAAGCGCCTGTGGAGGGGGCAGTAACCGCGTGACGGACGGGGGGCTGTGGCGGGAACGGGACGGGTTCCATGAGGAAGAACGCACGCTACTCCTCTTCCTCCAACAACACTAACCAGGTGTGTGTGTGTGTGTGTGTGTGTGTGTGTGGGAGTGCAGGATTGTGTCTATGTGTGTGCTTTTATTTTCTGTGTGTGTGTGTGTGTGTGTGTGTGTGTGTGTGTGTGTGTGTGTGTGTGTGTGACAGAGGGAGTGTGTCTATGTATTTTACTATTTATTTTACTATGCTTTTATTTTCTTTACACATTGTAAAGCACTGTGTGACCCTGTCTATATAAATACATTTTACTTCCTTACTTTACTTCCCACCTAGGATGGATCTGGGCGGGGCTTAGCAACATCATCAGCCAATAGCATCGCAGCGTCTATGGTTGCCACGTCAGCAGGGCCACTCCAACACAACGGTAACCACAACAACAACAACAACAACTCAGCAGCGTCGACCAATGGCGGGACCCCGGAAGGCACCAGCCCCGGAACCCTCAGCATGTACACCTCTGATTCGCCCATCAGTTACCACGACGACGAGGAAGAGGACGAGGTCGCCGACGACAGCGCCGAAGAGCAGTACAGACAAATCTGCAACATGTACACCATGTACAGCATGCTCAACGCAGGGGCCGCGGGTAGGTTTACTATACTATACTATAGGTTTACTGTATATTAACACCATGTACAGCATGCTCAACGCTGGCGCCGCAGGTAAGGGTTACTATAGGAGGCTAGGCTGTGTATTAACACCATGTACAGCATGCTGAATGCAGGGGCCGCAGGTAGGTTTACTATAGGCCTGTTTACTGTGTATTAACACCATGTACACCATGTACAGCATGCTCAACGCAGGGGCCGCAGGTAGGTTTACTATACTATACTATAGGTTTACTGTATATTAACACCATGTACACCATGTACAGCATGCTCAATGCAGGGGCCGCAGGTAACTACTACTACTATTAAGCCTGTTTACAGAGCCTAGGCTGGTTATTAACAACATGTACACCATGCTGAACGCAGGGCCGCAGGTAGGTTTACTATAGGCCTGTTTACAGAGCCTAGGCTGGTTATTAACAACATGTACACCATGTACAGCATGCTGAATGCAGGGGCCGCAGGTAACTATGGTTATTAAGCCTGTTTACAGAGGCTAGGCTGTGTATTAACACCATGTACAGCATGCTCAACGCAGGGGCCGCGGGTAACTATGGCTACAGACCTGTTTACAGAGCCTAGGCTGTGTATTAACACCATGTACAGCATGCTGAATGCAGGGGCCGCAGGTAACTACAGAGGCTAGGCTGCTTATTAACACCATGTACAGCATGCTCAACGCAGGGGCCGCAGGTAACTATAGCCCTGTTTACAGAGCCTAGGCTGCTTATTAACAACATGTACACCATGCTGAATGCAGGGGCCGCAGGTAGGTTTACTATAGGCCTGTTTACAGAGCCTAGGCTGGTTATTAACAACATGTACACCATGTACAGCATGCTGAATGCAGGGGCCGCAGGTAACTATGGTTATTAAGCCTGTTTACAGAGGCTAGGCTGTGTATTAACACCATGTACAGCATGCTCAACGCAGGGGCCGCGGGTAACTATGGCTACAGACCTGTTTACAGAGCCTAGGCTGTGTATTAACACCATGTACAGCATGCTGAATGCAGGGGCGCAGGTAACTACAGAGGCTAGGCTGCTTATTAACACCATGTACAGCATGCTCAACGCAGGGGCCGCAGGTAACTATAGCCCTGTTTACAGAGCCTAGGCTGCTTATTAACAACATGTTACACCATGCTGAATGCAGGGGCCGCAGGTAGGTTTACTATAGGCCTGTTTACAGAGCCTAGGCTGTTTATTAACACCATGTACAGCATGCTCAACGCAGGGGCCGCAGGTAACCATGACTACAGCCCTGTTTACAGAGCCTAGGCTGCTTATTAGGCCTGTTTACAGAGCTTAGGCTGGTTATTAAGCCTGTTTACAGAGCTTAGGCTGGTTATTAAGCCTGTTTACAGAGCCTAGGCTGTGTATTAAGCCTGTTTACAGAGCCTAGGCTGTGTATTAAGCCTGTTTACAGAGCCTAGGCTGGTTATTAAGCCTGTTTACAGAGCCTAGGCTGGTTATTAAGCCTGTTTACAGAGCCTAGGCTGGTTATTAGGCCTGTTTACAGAGCCTAGGCTGGTTATTAAGCCTGTTTACAGAGCCTAGGCTGGTTATTAAGCCTGTTTACAGAGCCTAGGCTGTTTATTAACACCATGTACAGCATGTACAGCATGCTGAACGCAGGGGCCGCAGGTAACTACAGAGCCTAAGACAACTTTTTTTAAAACAATAATATTTTCACTGCCCTTTCTCATGAATAAATTCTGCTAATGCCCTTTTCTAGGAAACATCCTGAAGTAATGGGAAATGTGTAAATTTGACTGATAAATAATTTTAGCTCGCTTAGCGGGGAGCAAATGTAAACAGTGTCTCACATTACCCCGTTCTCCCTTACATATGATTTTGACATTGTTGTTGTGTTGACATTTTAGGAATGGGTATTAAGAACCGATACTCAAGTGTGCCAGCTTTTCTTTAAATAAAGTATTTTTTATTAATTAATTGTATTTCTGTATTTTGTCATTCTTCTTGGTAAGTTTGTTTTTTTGTTGTAAATGTTCTGATTTTCTCTCTGTCTCTCTCTCCGTCTCTCTCTGTCTGTCTCTCTCACTCTCTCTGTCTGTCTGTCTGTCTCTCTCTCTCTCTCTCTCCCTCTCTCTCTCTCTCCATGTATCTAAACACACTCATCTCCTCCCTAGTGGTGGGTGAGCGAGTGGAGGCTCTCCCTGACTTGCCCCCAGACTCAGGAGGAGGGGGAGGGGGAGGGGGCCGGGGGGGCAGGGGGGCCCGGGGCAGACAGGACCTGGCCTCTCTGCCCGCTGAACTCATCAGTCAGATCGGAAACCGCTGTCACCCCCGTCTGTACGAGGAGGGCGACCCCGCAGAGAAACTAGAGCTGGTGTCCGGCACGTCTGTCTTCATCTCCCGGGCCCAGCTCATGAACTGTCACGTCAGCGCCGGGACCAGGCACAAAGTCCTGCTCAGACGCCTGCTGGCTGCTTTCTTTGATAGGTTGGTTTATTCAACATTTTATTTTTAAATGTATTATTATTTTTTTCCTATTATTTAGTTATTTTTCTAAATATGATTTTTCAAAAAAAAATATCTATTTTTTTTTTTTAATTATTTTGTATTAATATATTTTTTTACATATATATATGTATACAAATAAATTTTAAATATTTTTTTATTTATTTTTTTAAATGTTTTTCTTTTTTGATTAATTTTAGTTTACATTTTTATTTAATTTTTTTGAATTAATTTTTTTTTCATTAATATTTAATTATTTATTGGAGATAATGTAAAGGAAAGAACAGGTACTTGCACACAAATGTCAACAACATTGTTGTTGATGTGATGTGTTGTCGTTGCTCAGGAGCACTCTGGCAAACAGCTGTGGAACCGGCATCCGCTCCTCAACCAACGACCCCAGTCGCAAACCGCTGGACAACAGAGTCCTGCACGCTGTCAAATGTGAGTCTCACACATGCACACACACACACACACACACACACACACACACACACACACACACACACACACACACACACACACACACACACACACACACACACACACACACACACACACACACATACACACACACACACGTTTTGTTCTCTGCATTTCCACCGCAAAATAACTGGCTCTGTGAAAGAAAACTGGTTTGAGAGCAGCATCAAGTATTTGCTGGTCTAGAACCAATGTATGCATCAACCAACAATCCCATAATCGCTGTCCGTCTAAAGGTGCATCTAAAAAAAATCCAAAATATCATGGAAAAGTTTATTTTTAAACTTTTTTCTGCTGATTAAAGGCTTACAGTTTATGGAAATCAACAATCCAGCATCTCTAAATATTGAGTGGTTTCTTTTTTCTTCCCCCTCTACCAGAGTGCTGTTCATAATTTATATCAAAATCTATGGTCAAATAAAATCAATAAAAAAAAATCGATCAATCAATCCCTTCCTTCCCTCTCTTCTCACTACCTCCAGTTTACTGCCAGAACTCATTATTTGAAAAATCGCTCACTACACCCTTAAATGCTGTCTGTTTTTTTTCTTTTCTATAATCAATGTTTGCCCTGAAGTTCATATTTTAACCCCCTCTCTCTCCCTCCCTCCCTCTCCCTCTCCCTTCCCTCTCCCTCTCCCTCTCCCTCTCCCTCCTCCCTCCTCCCCTCCCTCCCTCTCCCTCCCCTTCCTCCCTCCCTCCCTCTATCCCTCCCCTCCCCTCTCTCCCCCCTCCCTTCCCTCCCTCTCCTCCCCTCTCCCTCTCTCCCTCCCCTCTCCCTCCCTCCCTCCCTCTCCCTCTCCCTCCCTCCCTCCCTCCCCTCCCTCCTCTCTCCCTCCCTCTCCTCTCCTCTCCCTCCCTCTCTCCCTCTCCTCTCCCTCTCTTCCATCCCTCTCTCCCAGTTTACTGCCAGAACTTCGCGCCTAGCTTCAAAGAGAGTGAGATGAACGCGATCGCGGCTGACATGTGCACTAACGCGCGGCGAGTCGTGAGGAAGAGCTGGATCCCCAAACTCAAGCTCCTGATGGCGGACAGCGACGCTTACTCCGCCTTCCTCGCCGACAGCGTCAAGATGGAGGCCGACGTCTTGGGGGCGGAGCCTACAGGGTTCGACCCCGCCTCTTTGGAAGCCGCCGTGGGAGTGGGAGCCAATCAGAACGAAGTAAGCGGAGTTGGAGTAGGAGGGGGCGTGGCTATGATGACACAGGACGGCCTACAACATCAGCAGCAGCAGCAGAGCGCAGGAGATGGGAGCACTTTGTTTTGAGTGAGTGGGGGAGTGTGTGTGGTGAGTGAGTGAGTGAGTGAGTGAGTGAGTGAGTGAGTGAGTGAGTGAGTGAGTGAGTGAGTGAGTGAGTGAGTGAGTGAGTGAGAAAACGGACTGATAGACGGATGGACAGATTGACGGAGGGGTTGGGTGGCGGCGCGGAGGTAACTAGGCCACTAGTTGTCACCGTCCCCCCCCACTCGCCTGCCATGTGTCTATCTATGTATCTAGATCTATTTCTTCTTTTTAACTTAGTTTGCTTTATTTTTAAATTTTTTCTTGCTCTATACGGCCCATAATGCATCACTTCAGTAAACGAAAGATCGCAGATGGACAAATGACAACTAGCCCCCCCCCCTACACGTCTAATCATCCTTCTGCCATCTTTCTAAAAACCTGAATGTGTTTGTTTATGTTTTTTTTTAAGTGTGTACTGTCACTTCTCAAGCCCTTTTTATTTTTCTTAACATAATCAAACATTCCCTGGGTACGGGTATAGGGTATGTGGGGGGGGTTAGGGTTAGGGTTGGGTTGGGTTGGGGGGGGGGAGGGGTATAATTCCTTGATGGAGAAAGTGTGTTTTCTTTACTCCAAATCTTCCGGTAACACTGTTGCTTTGATATTGAATGTATGACGCGTGAAGACGGAAACAGCAGCGTTGTAAAGTTAATGGAGGCTGAGAGAATTTATTTTTTCTTTCAATTGTTCGTTTTTGTTAGGCTTTTATTTCTTGGGAAAACGTCAGAGAGAGAGAGAGAGAGGTTGAAATGAGTATTAATATGTTTACAGTATATTGGCACAGCTCATGAACCTCAACAGCCCCTTGCTTTTTTTTTAAACCCTTGCCCCTTGGCGTGCTGCTGGGTAACTGACCTATACTAGCTTGAAAACGAAAAAGTTGGTGAGTGTGTCAATTGAAGAAAAGAAGGGAAGAAATAAGGTTTGCCTTGGCTAAATTTTTTTTATTTTTTAAATCACGCCAAAATCTCCCCTACTTTTTGAACCTTAAGACCCTTTAAACATTTCGTTTTATATATTTTTTGTGTTTATTTTAAATTTTTTGTATGTGTGTGATTTTTGCCGAGCCTCAATAGGGGAGAGAGGGGGAACTTGTTACTGATGATTGTCTTAAGAGTTTTGCGCGTGATAAAATGCACTGTGTTACTTCCTTGCGGTATGAGTACAATCCAGACTACGTGTTTAGTACGTATAGAATGAGAACCAATTTTTATTTTAATGCAACAAACGAAAAAAGAGAAAAGTATTTTAGACTGAATTCCGTTTTATATATCTGTTTGTTTATCACCCTTTTTAAAATTCGATTGAAAAGTCAAGAAATATATCCAAAAGCGAGTTTGTGCCTGTGAGCTTAGGAACGATTTGTGGGTGTGTGTGTGTGTGTTGTGTGTGTGTGTGTGTGTGTGTTGGTGTGTGTGGTGTGTGTGTGTGTGTGTGGTGTGTGTGTGTGTGTGTGTGTTTGTGTTGTGGGGGGCTCACATGTTTGAGTCATGTTGAATAGTTTTTTCCCTGAAAATATTCGTAGCACAATCTTCCTCGGGCTCTGCTGCTTGGTTGCGTGCTCGCATGGCGTGGACAAAGGTGCTAATTCAGGCAGTGTGTGTGTGTGTGTGTGTGTGTGTGTGTGTGTGTGTGTGTGTGTGTGGTGTGTGTGTGTGTGTGTGTGTGTGTCGCAGCAGAAGAGAGAGAGCTTGAGTGAGTTAGCGAGAGGCGGACTGTGTGTTTTTTTTCACACACACTTGGTTGATTCATTCACCCATCTCTGCGGTGAGCACACTCACACACACACACACACACACACACCCCCGCACACACACATCGCACACGTCACACACTTGCTAATACGCATTTGGGCGCTGTCATCCGCATCAGCTACAGTGCAGCAAAGCTACGTGGGAAAATTAAAGGGACATCACTTACACCAACACTGCCACATGTCTGTCACATGGAATTCACCTGAATTTATTTGGTGCTTTGTGTGTTAACTTAAATGTTTAAACTTAAGCGGAACTAGTATACATCTGTTTGTTTGCCATCGGTGTATGAGTGTGTGTGTGTGAATGGGTGAATGTGGTAAGATACGTAAAGCGCTTTGGGGCTTTGGAGAAAATCGGCTAAAAAGCGCTATATCTATAAGTCAAGTCCATTTACCATTTGAAGAAGACAGCAAGAAGTAGTCAACATACAGTACAGTATGTCAAGGTAGAAAATGTATACAAGTTAATCTGTCAAGTTAGACTAAACTAACCTTTTTGAATTGGTGTTCTTGTGTTCAGAAGTGGTTACACACACACACACACACACACACACACACACACACACACACAACACACAGAAACACACAAGACAGACAGACAGACAGACAGACAGACAGACGACAGACAACAGACAGACGACAGACAGACAGACACGACACACACACACACACACCACACACACACACACACACACACACACACACACACAACACACACAACACACAACAACACAGACAGACAGACACGACAGACAGAACACACACACACACACACACACACTGCACTGCACTGATAGAGCTGTTTGTGGTTGTTTGTTTGTTTGTTTGTTTGTTTGACATTCCGTGAGTTAATTAAGAGTTGTTAAGAAAGCTGCTGAATAACAGACACCAGAAGAAGAGACTGTTGGCATAGAAACAACCCTGGAAGTCACTGTTGTCATGTGAGCCTTTTGATGTTTTGGTTTTTCACTTGAAAAACTCATTAAACACACACACACAACCACACACACACACACACACACACACACACACACACACACACACACACACAACACCACACACACAACACACACACACACACACACACACACACACACACACACACACAACACACACACACAAACCAAAATTTTCGAAAAACAAGAAAAACATCTTTTAGAATAAAGAACGACCTCCATAAGCAACAAAACAGTGGAAAAGCCTTTCTTTCCAAACAATGGAAAAAATCATGAAATTGAAAACAAACCGGAGCGTTGTTGTTGTGTAGGCCAGCAGCCATCGCTATGGGAACACGTTGTTGTTTAAATCTGAAAGCGAGTCAGTTAACAGTCCAATCAAATTATAAACTAAATTCCCCCTGGTTGGTTTTACATATCGTTAGCCTCATAGCATAATTGCCTAAATCATATTTTACTCTCTATTCTACTTAATATCTACTCTATT
Organism: Ammodytes dubius; assembly: GCA_026122265.1. Lineage (NCBI taxonomy): Eukaryota > Metazoa > Chordata > Actinopteri > Uranoscopiformes > Ammodytidae > Ammodytes > Ammodytes dubius. Next base: position 31,015,335 of record CM047506.1, read on the forward strand.
CTACATCTACTTTACCCTACTCTAAAACCCTTAAACCTGCAGTGTGTAGAATTTTGGGTTTTATTTCCTAGCAGATTTTGTAGAAAATAATTATAATATCCATAAGTACGTTTAATTTAGTGCATAATAGCTGATTTGTTTTTTCATAATAATTTTGTTTTCCTTAGAAAGGGTCTCATATATGTCCATATTTCTGCATATTTTGGACCAAGGCCTTAGTGCCGTCCCTTTGGAAGTGTCATAGTTGGAATGTCATCAGGTGCATTGTTTAAAATTTAGAATTGTTCTTGTCCTTGAAGGCCACTGTAGCTTCTGTTATTATTCAAAAGGGTTGGGGTTACCCAGGGAGCGTTGCATTCTAGAACTTTCTAGAACTTCTTGATGATGTCATATTACACACTGCACCTTTAAAATATGACTTAGGCAATTGTGCTATTAGGCCAACGAAAAGTAGATGTAGAATAGAGTAGATGTAGAGTAAAAGTAGAGTAGAGTAAATATGATTTAGGCAAATATGCTATGAGGCTAACGATATACGGAATTGACATATCTCCCAGGGATTATTATGAACCTAATTTAATTTAATATAAAAATTCCCAACGCGATTTGTTTTTTTATTTTGTAAGTGTGAGGGCTATCACGCTAAAACCCAGACGAGAACTGACTTGACTTTTTATAGAATTCTTTAATTGAACAAGACATTTCTGACACACAAAATAGGGGCAGGGTCCGTTCCAAAATAAGCCAGCCTAGCCAGCTGCACATATCTTTTGTCCCCCTGCTTATTTTGGGACCCTTCCCTATTTTTGACAGCGGGAAAGCAAATAAAAAGCGTGCCGTACTGAAACCTAGGAGCACCACCCAGTCGAAATAAGGCTTAACTGAGGACAGAGAGAGAGAGAGAGACAGAAAGAAAGAGAGAGGAGAGGTGAGAGAGGGAGATAAAGTAAAGAGTGAAAGGGATTTTGAGGGAAGGGGGGAAGGGGGAGGTAGAGAGGAGAGAGAGTTTGCACATTTTCTGTTTTGTTTTCCCCGTTTTATTCCAATGCTTTGTTTCAAACCGCCGCCTTAAATGAGACGAAAACACATTCACAGAGAGAGAGATGGGTGGGGTGTGTGGTGTGTGTGTGTGTGTGTGTGTGTGGTGTGGGTGTGTGTGTGTGTGTGTGTGTGTGTGTGTGTGTGTGTGTGTGTGTGTGTGAGGGTGTGTGAGAGAGAGAGATGGAGATGGGAGAAAAGAGAACAGTGAGAACCTCCCTAGAGAGAGAGGGGTGGGGGGGGGTTGTGACGCTCGGGTGATTTAGTGTGAATGCATGCATACTGCTGTGTACGTTAGTGTGTGTGTGTGTGTGTGTGTGTGTGTGTGTGTGTGTGTGTGTGTGTGTGTGTTGTGTGTGTGTGTGTGTGGTGTGTGTGCTTGTATGTGAGTGTTGTGTGTGTGTGTATTTGTGGCAAAAATTATGCGTGGGTGTTGTTAATGTCTGTGGTGTGTGTGTGTGTGTGTGTGTGTGTGTGTTGTGTGTGTGTGTGTGTGTGTGTGTGTGTGTGCTGGGTCATATTAATGTATGTATGCAGTTTTTTTCTTCCTCCCTGCTCGCTTCCTTCCATCTCCATTTATGGCATGTTAATGTCTGCCTCCTCGCTCCAAAGAGCTCTTGACAGTGGCACAGTGTGTGTGTGTGTGTGTGTGTGTGTGTGTGTGTGTGTGTGTGTGTGTGTGTTGTGTGTGTGGTGTGGGGTGTGTGTGTGTGGTGTTGTGTGTGTGCGTTCATGCTTTTGTGGTCTGGTCTGATCTTGTGTGTGTGTGTGTCTAGGCTTCGTTTGCGCATGTCTGTCACTGTGTGGGTGGTTTGGGTGTCAGCTCTGCAAGGTCTGTGTGTGTGTGTGTGTGTGTGTGTGTGTGTGTGTGTGTGTGTGTGTTGTGTGTGTGTTGTGTAGTGTGTGTGTGTGTGTGTGTGAGAGAGAGAGTTAGGGTGTGTGTGTGAGATTAAGTGTTTGTGTGTTGTGTGTGTGTGTGTGAGGGAGGGGTGGAGAGAGAGAGGAGAGAGTTAGGGTGTGTGTGTGTGTGTGTGGAGAGAGAGGAGTTAGGGTGTTGGGTGTGGTAGGTGGTGTTAGAGTGGTGTAGTGTTAGTGTTGAGTGGTGGTATGTGCGCAGAGGTTGAGATGAGTGGCTGTTTGTTTTTGTCTGCCTCCTCTCCCTTAAACACACACACACACACACACACACACACACACACACACACACACACACACACACACACACACACACACACACACACACACACACACACACACACACACACACACACACACACACACACACAGCCCAGAGTCTATATACATTCTATGCCATATATCAAGGCAGTTGCAGATGTATAGTTGCCATGTTGTAAAATCCTGGTTGCAGCTTTTCAAATGTAAATGTAAACAATTAAAACAGACAAAGCAAATCGAAAACACTTCTATCAACTCTACCGAACACACACACACACACACACACACACACACACACACACACACACACCACACACACACACACACACACACACACACACACACACACACACACACACACACACACAGGACAGTAGCACAACTGTAGACAGGACATATACACACCCCAAAATCACCATCTCTTGATAAACTATATTCCTACAAAAATAAATATACATGTCTCTCTGCCTACAGTCTCCTCTTCGTATGCAAACAATTCTATCTATGTCACTCTCCCTCTATCGCTCTCTGGAGACAGTAGACTGTAAACACACACACACACACTCTCACACACACATCACACACACACACAACACACACACACACACACATCACACACACACACACACACACACACACACACACACACACACACACACACACACACACACACACACACACACACACAGAGTGAAGAGTTCAAACAGTGTCAGTCCCTCGTTGCTTCATTACGTAAAGAATCCTTTCTGTGTCGACTTCATTTTCTACATGGAATGCAAATCTCATGCCAAACTCTCACCATCATATCTCTAGCCCTGTTGTGTGTGTGTGTGTGTGTGTGTGTGTGTGTGTGTGTGTGTGTGTGTGTGTGTGTGTGTGTGTGTGTGTGTGTGTGTGTGTGTGTGTGTGTGTGTGTGTTTATGTCTGTCTTGGGGCTGCCAAATATGTTGCTTTGTGTCTATGTGTGTGTGTGTGTGTGTGTGAACATGTTAGCTATTTGAATGAAAATATGCAAATGAGTGGGTGTAGTCACGTCTGACCAGGACATCATGCTTTGGGGTTGTGTGTGTGTGTGTGTTGTTGTGTGTGTGTGTGTGTGTGTGTGGTGTTGTGATGTGGTGTGTGTGTGTGTGTGTGTGTGTGTGTGGTGTTTACTGCACCTTTTAATAATCAGACTATTGAGCTGACCAATCAGAATGTGCTCATCAGAAGCTAGCCAATCGTGACCAGAATATTGACCGAGACTGTTCTACCGTTTAGAAGAAGAAGAAGAAGAAGAAGAAATGAGACAATGGAGTTTGAAAAAAATTATATGTTTTATACTAATTACAAAAAAATCTAATACTTGACGTGTTGGCAGCGTGCGATGTTGTGCTGTATTAGTCTATGTGTGTGTGTGTGTGGCTGTGTGTGTGTGGTGTGTGTGTGTGTGTGTGGCTGTGGCTGTGTGTGTGTGTGTGTGTGTGTGGGCTGTGGCTGTGTGTGTGTGTGTGTGTGGCTGTGTGTTGGTGTGGCTGTGTGTGTGTGTGTGTGTGTGTGTGTGTGTGTGTGTGTGTGTGTGTGTTGTAATAATTATACAATCATCCAGACTAGGTGTGGTGCTGTTTGTTAAGATTCTCCCAGGACAGATGAGGCAGTGCCGCAGTCTGACAATCCAGACAAAGAGACAAGAGAGAGAGAGAGAGAGAGAGAGGAGAGAGGAGAGGGTGTGGAGAGGGTGGAGAGAGAGAGAGGGAGGGAGAGAGAGAGGGGAGGGAGGGGGAGAGGGAAGAGAGAGAGGGAGTGGTGGTGAGAGAGGGGAGAGAGAGGGGGGAGTGAGTAAGGGAGTTTGAGTGAAAAGGGAGGTAGAGAGTGATGAGTGAGTGAGGGAGGAGGGAGGAGAGTGAGGAGTTGAGTAGAGAGAGGGAGAGAATGAGTGTTGTGTGTGAGTGAGAGAGAGTGAAGTGAGTGAGAGAGGGAGAGAGAGTGTTTGTGTGTGAGTGAGAGAGAGAGAGTAGAGGAGAGAGATGAGATAGAGAGAGAGAGAGAGAGAGAGAGAGAGAGGCTAATGAGAGGAGTTGGTGGTTGTCTTCCCTTTGGCCCTGTGCCATCAGACTAAACACCTGGCTGCTTGTTTATGTCGTGTGGCTCTTTACAGACGGGTGGGGTCAGAAAACTTAGCTTAAAATCCCTACAGTCCCAGTGCACCCCATGGATACTGTGTACACAGGTGCAGCTAACACAAAGCATTGAATATAATGGGAAAGTTAATTTTTTCTGTTATTTAATTTAACAAAAATTGAAGATATATTTCAGGTGTACATATTACACATTAAAGGTGCACTATGCAAGTTTCAAAGGAGGGATATGTGTTTGTTTACATTCACAGAGCCTGCAGTTAGTTAACTAAACATGTTTACTCTACATGTAATTCTTAGTATTGAATAATTCTATCATCATAAATCAAAACAAAATCATTTTGAGGAACCTGGAACCAAACGTTAAGACTAGAATATGTTTGTAAACCAAACTGTGGGCTGCTGCTGTAAACAACAACAACAACAGTGAAACAGTAACTTTTCAGGAGCTTTCTAACTTCAAACAGTGTTCCAGGGATCACATTTTTCCTGTGAGGAAAGTTTTGTTTTATTTCAACTTATCTGACACACCCAAAGTTACACATGCACCTTTAAGTGAAATAGCCCAAGCCCTTTTTTTGTTTTAAGTTTTAATTTTCGAATGTCGATCTTCTGAAATGTCGAAGATGCAATGGCTACCAAACAGATCCTTGGGAAGTTGTGAGCATCATAATGTATTTCATAGTCACCTGAGAATTACAAAAAAAGTAAGTCCGAAAAAAATGTCCATGGGGCGCATTGGGAACCCACTTATTGTCTCATAACAGGGTCCCAGATAAAATAAAAATCTTCCAAAAAGTTTAAAGACCTACTTCACGGTGGAAATATGAAGGTGTATTGAACTCTGAGATCCTATGTAGTATAAATGTGCAAACATTTTAGAAATCGGTTCATCCTAGCCTGAGAAAAGGCAGAAAGAGTGTTTTATGGTCTCACTGTCTAACCCTACATTTTCCCATGTGTGACATCACGCATGGGAAAATGTAGGGTTAGGATTAACAAGGACAGCTGGGCCAAGGGAAGACTGAGGGAAGATAGAAAAAACCTCTTCATTATTTATAAAGCGATTTTATAATGATAGAACGCCGGTTCCATTTGGGTGAAGTATTCCTTTAATAAAAGGTTGTGAGGAGGATGTTTCTTCGATCTTGTTGAGTTTGAAATTGCACTAAATATAGAAATATAAAGTTTTTTATGTCCCGAAAGAGATTTGGCTGCACCCCCGACTGTCCTCTTTGAAAGCACTGCGATATGATAATGTGAAAGGCATTTACTGCTGCAGCTAAAGAGGTGATTTGGGCCTTTTATTGCAGTCAATTCTCTCAGCCGTTGTCAGTGTGTTAAAATTATACAGTCAACAATTAGCCGGGAGGGAAAACAATGGATTTTTAAATGATATGATATATTTAAAAGGTGCTACGAGGAACTTTTAAATATTTCTGAAACAGTCTTAATTTTTCCTCTGATGATCATAAATTACATGTAACATTTGTCATGGGTAAAACGCTCCACCCAGGAACTAACAGCTGGCGTAGTAAAAACACTACCGCTTTTTTTCCAAAGGGGAAAAATGTATTGGAATTTGGTAGAAATGTTGTCAGTAGTTTATATTATAAAAACCAAAATGTTCATTCTACTCAAACATACGCCTTTTAATCGTAAAACGAGAGACACTGAACATTTGGAGTGGTCTCTTGATTTCTTCCAGAGCTGTATGTCCACAGTGCCATCTATTTGTACACACAGTCCAAAAAGAGGAATTACTCTAACAATGCAGACAGCAGGAAATCAAGGTTGAAGTTGAAAGTTTGTTATATCACTGTGCAAAAGGAAAGAATGTATGAATGTGTTTGTGACGATAAGGGTGAAGGCAAAAAGAGCAACACGCTTTTGTCCAAGTGTCTGTCTGTCTGTCTGTCTCTTATGTCTGTCTGTCTGCCTGTCTCTATGTCTGTCTGTCTGGAAATAGTTTTCTTCCCAACCAGGGTTCCTAAAAAATAAAATGTCAGTAAAGAGTAATGGGGTGAAGTACTTCAAAACGAGCACAGAAAGACGTGTTAGAAATATTTCCTTTTCTTCATTTGGAAGAAAAGTTAACAAGCCAGAAACAGCGACGACTGAACGATTATGATGATAGGATGATATGAGACCGAACTTTAATATGTAGTGAGTCCAGAAGTATGGGGCTGAATATCACAAAATTGTTTTTTTTTTTAAATTGTTTTAAAGCCTATTTGTGACCTTGGATATAATAGAAGTCTTCCCAGGGTTGCAGCTTTTTGCCTATTTGTAGGGCAGCTATGTTGTATGAGCACAGTTTAAAACGCGATTTAGAAGTTTAACGATTTTTTAAAGGGTTAAGTTGGGGGCCACGAGTGCGATCGCGCTTTTTAGAAGAGCTTTGTACATTTCACTTTTTTTTTTTTTTTTGTCTTTTAAGTTTTTTTTTTTTTTTCATATTACGTTCCATTTTTTCTGTTGCATTTGTTGTTCATACAATGTTTTTTTTTCTATATTTTGAGTTATAGTGTACTGTAGTCCCTTTAAGAGTTATTTTTTAAGAAAACAGAAGATGCTACTACTAATAATAATTCCACATTAACAAAACCTTGTACGTAGAGTTGCCAAGTTGTGTGAAAACGAGAAAAAAAAATTACAAAAAGAAAGAAAGAGAGTTGAGAAAGATAATGGTTTAGCTGTAAAATAGTTATTAGAGAAAGAGAACCAACATATTTTTGCATTGCGATTGTTGTACGACTGAGGTGCTGTTTTGGGGTGGGGGGGGGAGGGGAAGGGGGGGTTTGAGGGTCTTAATCCTGGACCAGATGTTTTGGGGTTTTTACTGTACTACAGCTGTTGTCGTTGGCGTTATCAGAGACTGACGAAAAACACAAACGGAAACGGACGAGTGGACGGACGGACAAACTAAAACTCTGTTGTTGTGGCTCACATCATTTCAAGGCTTAAAAAAGTCTGAATGTCCGTTTTCTTTTCAACAAAAATATCTCAAAGAAAATCTTATACTCCTTTTCGTCTTGTGTGGCAATAAAAAAATGCATTTCTCTCTTAGCTAAAATGCAAAAATCTTCCATAAAAAAAATATATAATAATAATCGACCAAAATGTAAGTTTTTACTTGACCTGGTATCTCGAAAACCAGCTTTTTTTCCACAATGAATAAGCTACTGCTGCTTGAATGTGTATTTTTATTTTAAAAACGCCATCTTGTGGTTAGATGTTGGCATTGCATCTCTGATAATAGGGGGGGGCCTCAGTGAAATGCAATACCTACCATAACCACAAGGGGGCCAACCGATCCTAAGAAGCAGTGATCCTACTACAAAAGCTACAATTATTATGAACGAGTCTCGATCACTGTATTCATGAGAGCACCTTAAAACAGCAACGCCACTGGAGGCTTCTGCTGATCATTTAATACAAAATCACACACACACACAAGACGCATTAAAATAAAAATAACCCGCCAAAATGTCTGCCGAAAAAGTGGGCTAAAAATGCCAAATAAAAGTCGTCAGTAGATTGAAACATACTGACATGACTTCCAAAATAAAGGGCCACAGCAGCAGCAGTTGTTTTTTTAGTCCATCCGCGACGGATAATTATAGTCCGTTTGTGTTTGTGTTGTGGCAGTAATTCCTGATTTTTCGCCGCGGCTGACGATTCCACAGAAAAAGGAACCAAAAAGAGTGACAGTGAGCGTGTAGGGAATAATCTTTCAAAAATATAAAATTTAAAAAGCACCTTTGGGCGAGCCGAAGCCCTCTGCACCTTTTCCCAAAGCGCACTCACTCTGTCACTCCCTGGCTGTGTTAGCAAAGCCCTACTAACGTCCTACTCGTACTAAAAGCCCTACGAACGTCCTACTCGTACTAAAAGCCCTACGAACGTCCTACTTGTACTAAAAGCCCTACTAAGGTCCTACTCGTACTAAAAGCCCTACTTACGTCCTACTTGTACTAAAAGCCCTACTTACGTCCTACTCATACTCGTTTTCACGTCAATTTGAGTATATGTGACGGTTGGGTATGCGAGTTTGTGTAGGCGAGAAATGCCCGGATGAGTACAAACTTCCGGGGAAGATTTTGTGTATGGATCGATAGGATACTTTTCGTATACTCAACTGCCCCCACAATGCATTGCGTCTTTTCAAACGACATGGAAGTTTAAAAAAAAAAAAAAATCTTTATTGCTTCTGTATACTTCAGTGTAAACGGTCCGACGAACCTCGCATACACAATCGATCGTTAAGTAGACAGTATGTAGTATATACATGTTAAGTATGTAGGAGGGAGGACGTTAGTAGGGTCTTTTTCAAACACAGCCCCTGTCTGTGGTTCCAATGCTGGTGTTCGGAAGTGAAGCTTTTGTCTAATTTTTGGGGGGTTTGAGGGGGTGAGGGGAGGGTGGGATATCGAGATGTAATGTGAGGGTTCCTTTTGTAAGTTCCTTATTTCTGTTGTTTTTATCTTTTTGTACTTTTTATTAACTTTTTGCTTTTGTATGTGTTTCTCTCTTCTGATTGGTTGTTTACTGTACAAATGATGATGATGATGATGATGATGATGATGATGATGATGATGGAACTGGTCTTCCTCCCAATGGGGAGTGGGGCAATCAATATGTGCAAACAGGAGGGGAGAGTTTAGGTGGGGGAGGGGCCACCAGTGAAAGTCTTAATAAATGTTTAAGTTGATTCAGACAGACAGGGGTCCCACACTTAGCTACACATTGGTATGAAGTGAATTCTGATACTTTCTAGATCTTTGTTAAAAGAATCCCAGAAATGTATGTTGTTCACCCAGCAAGCATTTGATGATCGGTGTGATAATAAACTAGCCAATCCAAACCATCAGGACACGTTCATTGCAACAGTAATAAGGAATTGTTTAAAAAAAATCTTCAAGAAACTGGTTCAAAATGAGGATTTGGCCATTGTTCGATCTATGAAAGAAGCAAAGACTGACAACCAATTATGTCCAAATGCTTGTTGGGTCCTGATGTGTGCTGTCATATATGTATTGTATGGGAAATTATCTTGAAACAGGGTGGATTTTTTTCGTTGTGTGTGTGTGGACCCCACTGAATGTCAGGAATCACGGTGTTTGAAGTGTTGAAAAACTGGCTGAACTTGAGCAGAGAAAAAGCAAATGAAAGACTATTTTCAAATCAAGATCGTGAGGTGGAAAACCCTCCTAAGTTCCCCCTCTCCCTCCTCTTCATCCCTTCATCTTCCTCAGGCCTGTGACATCATCACAAAGCGCCGCGCGTCTCATTTCCTGCTCTCTGTAGTCTTCTGTCCACAAAACATTTAACTTACTTACTTAACGCTCTTTTACTCAAATCCCCACACACCAGAGACAAACACACACACACACACACACACACACACACACACACACTCAAATACAAAATACTGTATATGTATAAATGAATACAAAACGGGCAAACCTCTCAGATATACAGAAACTAGGCACGCACACAGAGACACACACACACAGACACACACACACGCTTGCAGAATACTTTGCAGGCCTGTGCAAACACCAGAAACAACACACACAGACTCAAATACAATATATATACCCACTGTATATGTATAAATGAATACAAAAACAGGCAAACCTCTCAGATATATATACAGAAAACAAGGCACACAAACACACACACACACACACACACACGCTTGCAGAATATTTTGCAGGCCTGTGCAAACACCATAGACAACACACACACACACACACTCAAATACAAAATATGTTTATACTGTATATGTACAAAGGAATACAAAAACAGGCAAACCTCTCAGATATATATACAGAAACTAGACACACACACACACACGCTTGCAGACTATATGCAGGCCTGTGCAGTGCTGTGCGTGTCTAAGTGTCACGAATGCAGTTTTTTTTCAATAATAATAAAACATTTACCAGTTTACCTCGGGAGCCGTCAGCCATAGCAGACCTAAATCCCCTCAGAAAAACAAATAATACTCAGTGCTACGAGCTAGCGAGCGAGCTAGCTAGCGGCTTTCTTATACAAAGCAGGTACATTTTTATGATTTTCCCTGCGTTCCAATCCCCATACTTCCCTACTATTATGCCAGAGTATGCCAGAAAAAACGTTAGGATGTCCCAATACATGCAAGTCAATTGTAGTATGCTGAAAATGCATAAATGCCCCCACTAACTCCAATAGCATTTTGGAGTATTCGTCGTTATTCTTGACATTTCTCGCCATTATGAAAAAAAAACTTCCTTATCTGTTTTTTTTTCTTCTCTCCTGTGGCCCTTAAACTCTTCTGTACTTTAGTATGTACTATGTAGTGTAGTAAAAAAGAAAGAGTATGTGATTTGGAACGCAGGGTTTGTTTCAGGAATAAAAACCCCAATGAGCCCTCAGCAGAGCGCTCTAGGGACCAGTTGAATGCATAAACAATAATACAAGCGCAGGGTTTCTACATTTTACTGACACAAGCTTTTAGAGAGTCCATATCGACAGTCTTACCTCAGTATCTTTTAAACAGACAACGGGTTAGAGGGATGGATGGGGCTTAATACATACAGTATATATGATTATACAGCAACCGTGAATGACTATTTTTTACTCCTCTATTCTCTCTCTGCCTTCTCTCTATCCCCAATCTCTACCCTCTCTCTCTCCTCCTCTCTCTCTCTCTCTCTCTATCTATCTCTCTCTCGTGTCTCTGGTTCTCGTTTGGTGTATTGGGTTAAAAAAAAAGAAAAGAAAAAAAATATTCTGCAGAATTTTTTTTTTATTTTTTTTTTTCCAAACTATAAATATATAAATATATTAAACTGTACATTACGAACATAGACAAAGAACAAGACAGAAGAAAGAAGCAGAACTATGGAGGTTTTGATTGTTAGATGTGCACTCGCAGCATGAGGTATTAATTATCTTTTACTCTTCCGTCATAACCCAGGAGAAACATGACAAAGTTCAGATGATAAAGGATTAAACAGATTTTTTTTTAAACGTAAACAAAAAAAGGATTTCAAAATAAGATAAAACTTAACAAAACAATGCAGTAGTCTTGAAGTCTACTATTGTCCAAGAAAAATACCCAACCTTACCCCTTCCACACACACACCTAATAAAACCTACTGTCTTACTACACACACACACACACACCTAAACCCTAGCCCTAGCTTCCGTCTTTCTACCACACACTCACACACACACCGACAGCCCTACTCCCCTTGCACCCTACCCCACACACCCCCTCCCCCCTCCCTGCCCCGTGTACATGCCAGTGTCCCCCCCGCCCCCCCATGTGTTTCCAAGTGCCAATACCTTTGTGAATTCCTAACTGTGACCCAGTAATAACGATACTTGCACATTAACTACTGTAAAGAGAAAAACCAGAGAAACCCAGACTGACAATTCAAAATGAGGAATAAAATCTGAACATCTTAATAAAAAGGTTTTTAACAAATACAGGGCGGACCTTAAGTGGCTGTGTCGGTTCTTATTTACCTGTCTGTCTATCTTTTATTATCTGTCTTCTGTGTCTCTATATCTATCTATCTATCTATCTATCTATCTATCTATCTATCTATCTATCTATCTACCCATGAAATAAGCTGTTGTTGGGGGTGAGATGTGATGTCATGTCTGAATGCCCTGTCTGCTCGTCTCCCTGCGTTCCAAATCACACTTTTTGTTTCTATCTATCTATCTATCTATCTTCTATCTATCTACTCTATCTATCTATCTATCTATCAAGCATTTGTTTGCTTCCCATACTGAAAAATGCAATTGGAATGTATTGGCATCTGCATTGGGGACATCCTAAATCTTTTTCTGGCATACTAAGTAGTATGGTACTAAGTATGGGTGTTGGAATGCAGGGACAGTAAATGTACCCTGCATTCCAAATCACTTTCCCTTTATTTTTCTTTCACATATCTTATATTCTACATACTACATTCTATCTACATCTGACCATAAAAATAATCTAGTGTGCATTTAGAAGGCAATAATTGGGCCATACTTTTACTTATTCATTTCATCATAACATTGCACCTTGATCTTGCCTCTTACTTATACGTACTACAGCTCTGGAAAAAAATTAAGAGACTAGTCCAAATGTTCAGTGTCTTGTTTTACTATTTATAGGCACATGTTTGGTAGAATGAACATTTGGTTTAATAATATAAACTACTGACAACATTTCAACAAATTCCAATACATTTCTTGTCATAAAGAGCATTTTTTAATAAGTAATGTAGAGATGAAGATTTGAGAAAAATCCAGACTGCTCTCTTCATTTTTTTCCAGAGCTGTATATACGTTTTCTACCATACTAATAATAACAAAAAGTATATGGGATCGGAACGCAGGGTAGATGTAACGTCACATTATGCCGACCGCCTCTCAGAATACGATATGAAGTTGTGCCTCTTTATATACGAGTGCATTTTAATTAAAACTCACTCCCATTACATTCACTATTCATTGAAAGCTTCTGACCTTAAATACAACATCACAGAGGGAGCTGGAGACATAGATTATGTATTCATTTAAAGTGGGCCAGCTAAGCCACTGTACAACTCTAAAATATATATGTAGGATATTTTTGAAAAAACTCTTAAAGACACAGTGTGTAATTCTGTCACCCTCTATGAGGAATTACTACAACACTGTCAGTGTATCTACACGAGGTAAAGCCTTTGGTGATCGCAGCATGGATTTTATACCTTCTGCTGTATCGTCTGGGTTTTTTTCTTAGCAGTAGAATCAACAACTGAAACATTTCTTGGGATTTTTCTGAGCTCCTGCACCAGTGTCAGAGGGGAGGCACCAGTTTGTAAACGCTGCCATACTGAGAAATACAGAGAGTTTTGTGGAGCTGAAATAGGCTTAATCAACTTGTGTCAATGCGTTTGACGATGTCTTGACTGTAACCAACATTCTTTAATATAAAAAAGTCACGCACTATAGCTTTAACTGTCTTTTTGTATTTTAATGTACTTAAAGATACAAACATTCTAAAACTGAAAAACGAGGGACAATCATGATTAACAAAATAAAAGGTTTGTAACATTATCGACAAGTTTTTAAATTTTTTTATTTAATTTTTTTTTTTTTCATTATTTATTTTTCGTTGTTACATCACAACTGTACAGTTAAAACGATGGCTTAACCTTCAGAGACCTCGAACATGGAGTGAAACCCAGTGGAGTGCTAGATTTAAAATATTCTGTTAATTTCCCCTCACTGTAGCATTAAAGAAATGAGGCCTTCATTGAATATGTAAAAAGCTCATACATCAGCAATGAAAAAAAAAAGTGGAGTAGGAAACCCCGAACCCCTAAAAGCTGTATTAAAACCTCGACCCTTTGACTGAAAAACAAGGGAAGAATTTTGAGAATAAATATCCCCATAAAATTCATCTTTTTCTCTGTAACTGGTGACAAAAAAGACTGCACAAAAAATCTGGATCACACAAAAAAAAATTGCGTCTGTATATAAAGCCTTTGCACAGGAATATCATGTACAATTAAAATTGTAAAGCATTTGATCGAGTGTATAGTTAGTTACAGCACTGCAACACACACACTCCGTCGCGTGGGCAGCGTTACCGGACACGACACAAAAGGCCAAAAAAAAAAAAAAAAAAACATTGACCGACCACCTCCAGCAGAGGGCGCGGTAGGACTAAAACTAAGCCGTGTGTGGAGGCTTCCTGCCCGGCAACTGCAGCCAGCCAACGTCCCCTCTCATTAGCTAAAGCTTTTTCAATAAGACAGAGAAGACGACGAACCCCATTCGATTTGATTCAAGGATTCCTATTCTCCAAAACGAGTGGGAGACAGTTAAACCAATCGTGTGTTAACTAACCGCCTACGTAGGGGCTTGAAACAGCTTAGGGGGACCTCACCAAGGAGACGTACTACAATCATTACGGTAAATTAACTGTTTACAGTCTATGTAACTGGTAAAGCAAAGCCAGCATTGAGTGTGAGGGATTGGCCGCCATGCTCCTAATACAGGTGCATCTAAAATAAATGTTATAATATCATGGAAAAGTCCATTCAAAAATCGTAAAAGTTTTTTCTCATATGTTGATGATTAGCCTACTTCTAAATTAGCTCATGGATTGAAAAATAACAGTATCTCATTATTATATTAGAATATTGCATAAAACCGTCAAAAAAGGATTTATAACAAGCTAGATTCAATACACAGAAGAGTAACCAATATAGAATATATCAAAGTTTCACTTTTTGAATTATTTTGAATCATTGATATTCTAATTGTTTTTAAATGCACCTGTATGAGAATATTTGTTTATTTATTTTGGGCCATAAGCACCACATAAATTGATTTGATTTTTAAAATGTGTTGACAGACTTTTGCCCAATGGTTAACATGACTTCATTGACGACTAGTAACTTGGTATGGAGGCACAGAAACATACTGCACATTTCACAATATAAAAATATATTTAAGGCAACACTGAAATCCCCCCCCCCCACCCCCCACCCATCCACCCCACACCCCCTCCCACACTGCTACTGTCAGAAACAAAAACAGCTTTTTCTTGATTTTTTTTACAGTTGATAAATCCATATTTTTCCGTGACCAAAAGCGACTAATACCAGAAAGATTTCCCCCCTGTGTGTGTGCGTGTGTGTGTGTGTGTGTGCGTGTGTGTGTGTGTGTGTGTATGTGTGTGTGTGTGTGTGTGTGGTGTGTGTCTCTTCTGCTGTTTGTTTTCATTTGAATCATTAAAACCAGAGAGTAGACAGATTAATATCCAGACATGAGGGGACAGTAGATGTGTCTGTCTGTCTGCCTGTCTGTCTCTCTGCCTGTCTGTCTGTCTGTCTGTCTCTCTGCCTGTCTGTCTGTCTGTCTGTCTGCCTGTCTGTCTCTCTGCCTGCCTGTCTGTCTGCCTGTCTGTCTCTCTGCCTGCCTGTCTGTCTGTCTGTCTGTCTGCCTGTCTGTCTGTCCGTGGTAACAGGGGTATTTGGGGGGAGATATATAGAGTTGGTCTCGGAGCATCAGAGAGCAAAGAACAGAATGAGGACAGTGATCATGATGGCAACCAGCACCCCGATGGCACACCACTGTCTCCGACCTGAAACACACAGAGTCACATTTTTATTTTTAACCTTTATTTCTACAGGTAAATCCCATTGAGACCGGAGACTCTTTTACAAGGGAGACCTGTTTTCCTTTCCCACGTTACCATTCACACACACATTCATACACCGATAGCAGCAGGCTAACTATCGACATTCACACGAGGCAAGGTGGGTGAAGTGACTTGCCCAAGGATACAACAACTATGACACAGGTGGCAGGGCGGGGATCGAACCTCCAACCCTTTGATCATCGGCCGACCCGCTCTACCAACTGAGCCACAGTCGCCCCGTGTATTATGCAACAATAATACACACATGGCACTGAGAAATACTGCGTTCTGATTGGTCAATTACGGCATTCTACAGGTCTGTTATTTCCAGCAAGACAAAATTCTCTTGTAAAACTGTAAGTGTGAGTGAGTGAGTGAGTGAGTGAGTGAGTGAGTGAGTGAGTGAGTGAGTGAGTGAGTGAGTGAGTGAGTGAGTGAGTGAGTGAGTGTGAGTGAGTGAGTGAGTGAGTGAGTGACTGTCTGTATGTGTATATGTGTGTGTGTGCGTGTGTGTGTGTGTGAGAGAGTGAGCGAGAGAGAGAGTGAGTGGGAGTGTGTGTGTGTGTGTGTGTTCGTGCGTGCGTGAGTGAGTGAGTGAATAGCTATATCCCATTCCAGAGACCGCGTCCTCAGAAGGCTGCATTTGAAGACCGATTGCATCATAGCGGCGCGCAAAGGCTTGTTCCATTTGCAAAGATTTGCAAGGCTCCTTCATATGCGGCCGAGAAATGCAGCCTTCGTTTCATGGTTTTGAAGGCTGCATCAGATGTATCCTTCGCGGCCCAACATATCCCAAGATTCATTGCGTTTTTTTCAGAGATTGCATAAAATTAAAATTAAAATAACAAAACAACAACGTGTTGCTCCATCTTCTTAACTTTTATCTTCCTTTCTTTTTTTCTTGTACTTTTTTTTCTTTTCGTCTGGTAGGCAACTTCTTTTTCTTTTTTCCTCTGTTGACAAGGCTGTCTCCGTTGGCAGCAATCAGGGTTGCTAGGCAGCACAGGAGCGGCGAGTCGTCACGCAAGGTAACGGCTTGTTACGTAAACCGGAAATGCTCGTAAACGGAGACCTGCGGAGACCGTCTCGTTTAACAACGCTTGTTCGGCCTTCGAATCGGCCTTCACAGACGGACGCGGTCTCTGGAATGGGATATAGCTAGTGAGTGAGTGGTAGTGAGTGAGTGAGTGAGTGAGTGAGTGAGTGAGTGAGTGAGTGTGAGTGAGTGAGTGAGTGTGTGTGTGTGTGTGTGTGAGTGAGTGAGTGAGTGAGAGCGTGAGTGTGTGTGTGTGTGAGTGTGTCTGTATATGTGTGTGTGTGTGTGTGTGTGTGTGTGTGTGAACTTACTGCTGGTCATGTGAGAAACCTTCTCCAGCTTCTTCAGCACTGAGTCCATACGAGACGACGTCTGGTCCATCTCATCTCCAAAGTCACCCAGCATCCTGACACACACACACACACACACACACACACACACACACACACACACACACACACACACACACACACACACACACACACACACACACACACACACACACACACACACACACACACACACACACACACACACACACACACACACACACACACACATTTAGACAAAGAGTCAAATATCCCAAAAACTTGAATGTGCACAAGGAAAATATATATTTTTTAAAGAGGCAGTGAGGGTTTTGCCCCACGGAAACATTAGGACACAGTTCCCTCAAGGGTTTTTTTTAGTTTAACATCACCAAAAGCAAAAAAAAGCACCAAACACTATATATCTAAATACTAAAAAGCATATCTTAAAAAAATAAAATAATTTGAAACGCTATATATATATTTTTTTTATTTTATTTTTTTAAAACAATGATACACCATTTTCACCAGAAATAAACAGCAACCAACAATATAAAACTTGACTCAGCTAGGGAGGAATGCATATGATTTAAAAAAGGCTACTACACATTTTAGGTTTGCCAAACACCAAAGCAGTGGTGTGGTGGCAGTAATAGTTTTGCCCTCAGGGAGGCGCTAGAGGAAAGTTAATTGGGTCTTTAACATGAACCTGTTTATAAGATGTTTATAAGGTCAGTGTGTGTGTGTGTGTGTGTGTGTGTGTGTGTGTGTGTGTGTGTGTGTGTGTGTGTGTGTGTGTGTGTGTGTGTGTGTGTGTGTGTGTGTGTCGGGTCAGACTGAAGGAAGTACATTTTAATGTGACTGACAATGAGTCACACTGTTGACTGACAATTACAAGGTGAGTCGGTTTGTTTAAGTGTGTGTGTGTGTGTTGTGTGTGTGTGTGTGTGTGTGTGTTTTCCTGTGTGTGTGTGTGTGTGTGTTAGTCACTACTGTTGTTGTTCACAGCTGGCGTGAAAACAAGTCTGATGTTATAATGACAATAATTTTCTTCCTATTTCCTGTAACTGTGTGTGTGATGTCACGCTTTCTGTTGACTAAACAACACTGGGACATTCACCGGAAACCTTAAAGGAGCAGTCAGGGTGTAAAAGGGAATTTAAGTTTCTCAGAACAGACTTGGATAGAATTGGAATATAATAGGTACATGTTATTTTTTAATTAATCGCTTAAAATATATCATCATGAGTCTTTTATATCAACATGGGAGCAGTAAGCCACATGTTTCTACAGGAGCGCAGAACAGACAAACATAACGACCTCATGTGTTTTTATTTGTAGAAATTTAAAAGGCCTTTTAGCAGTTAAACATCTTGATTATTCAGACAGGGCAGATGAGTGAGTGAGTGTGTGTGTGTGTGTGTGTGTGTGTGTGTGTGTTTGTTTGTGTGTGTGTGTGTGTGTGTGTGTGTGTGTGTGTGTGTGTGTGTGTGTGTGTGTGTGTCTCTGCGTGTGTGTGTGTGTGTGTGTGTGTGTTAGAATGTGTGTGTGTGTGTGTGTGTGTGTGTGTGTGTGTGTTTTAACACTCACACAGCCTGGTCGTCCAGTTCGTCTCCGATCCGTCCCGACATGTCTTTGAGAACTCTGATGCTGCCGGACACCAACTCCAACTGCTCATCCTGGTCATGCATTATCAGCTACACACACAGACAGACAGACACACACACACACACACACACACACACAAACAAACACACACACACACACAGACAGACAGTCAGACATGCAAACAGAGAGAGACAGACAGACACACACACAAACACACACACACACAGAGACACACACAGAGACGCACGCACAGAGACGGACACACATACAGACAGACAGAAGGAGAGACAGACAGACACACACACACACAGACAGACACAGACGCAAACCGAGAGAGACACACACACACGCAGAGACAAACACACACGCACAGAGACACACACACACAGTTTAGTATCATTTCTCAAGAGAGTATTTCAATATTTACTCCTGTTTATTTCCATGCTACTCTAGTCTATTTATACAACATTAGAATATGTCCCCGCTGTATTTACAACAAAGCACTTTGTAATTCACTTCAAATAGTGTCACACACACACACACAGACACAGACACAGACACAACACACACACACACACACACACACACACACACACACACACACACACAGAAGGACAGACAGACATACACACTCACACAAACCGAGAGAGGGACACGCGCAGACACACACACAGACCCACACACACACACACACACAAGACCCACACACACACACACAGACCCACACACACACACACACACACACCTCCAAACATCAGAAAGTCTTTGATCTTTCCTCACTAAATCAGTTGCTCAGCCTGACACAGACAGGAAGTGTGCAGAGATACTTTCATCATAATTCATCACCACAGGAAATACACAGACAGCTCACACTATCCACACTCAACCGCTGACACATGTACTCCTGTTTAGTCACACACACACACACACACACACACACACACACACACACACACACACACACACACACACACACACACACACACACACACACACACACACACACACACACACACACAACACACACCTCTTATCTGCCTAGTCTTTATGAATAACTTTCCATGCTCGTTTTCCATTCTTACAACCCTTGAATTAAAGGGTAACTGCACCCCCTGTTTGAGCTACTGCACGATTTTGAAAAATGCTTTCAGACCATGGATTCTGAATTCCGTTTGAGAACCTTTGTTTTTAAACATTCCGACATCAGCTGGCCGACTTTCGGGAGGGAGGGGGCCGCACGGTGTCTGTGAAGGAGGGGGCTAGCTGCTAGCTGTCACTCAGGAAGATCTGAATGACATGACTTCATTGAAAAATGGAGTGACACAAAGTCTAACGGCCCTGTCGCTACACAGTGAGCTCATATGCCACACAGATGGGTCGTCTGAGGTGGAGGACTTTTCTTATTCTAAATTGTTGGCGGGTGTCTCTATCGTAGTGTTAGGAGACCGAGTAGCGCAAGTGAGCTAGCGGCAGTGTGTGTGTGAGTGAGCGAGGAGAGCGAGCGGTAGCGTGTGTCAATAAAGTGAACCAATGAACGTGTGTGTGTGTGTGTGTGTGTGTGTGTGTGTGTGTGTGTGCGCGCACAAGCGAGATAATGCAGACACACTGCCGGTAGAAGTTAAGGGTGTTAACCCCCGAAATAACATCCTTGGAGGGACTGTATAACAGTAGCTCATGGAGTAGCCATCGACCTGTAAAGAGCGTGACTGGCTTTGCGGCGACGTGATGACGTACATTAAGACACAATGTACGTCATTTTTCGAACCCGAAGGAAAAAGTTATTTTCAAATCTTAGAAAAGTTCTAAAATGATTTACAATACAAAACATTTCTTAAATTGCCGATATTTAACATATTGCAATTTTTTTCAATATTAACACCAGCATATATGTGTTCCTTCACAACATAGTGATTTAATTCAGCTTCTATCTCAAAAAACAAGTAAAAGGGTTCAGTTACACTTTAAAATGTCCACCTCATCTGTTGACATGACCTCATAAATTGGATGTCACACATGGTAAAATGTAGGGTTAGACAGTGAGACCATAAAACACTCTTTCTGCCTTTTCTCAGGCTAGGATGAACCGAGGATCTCAGAGTTCAATGCATCTTCATATTTCCACCGCTGAAGTAGGTCTTTGAGTTTGTTCCTTATATTGAAAGACCAAAATAAAATGATTAATACATTATGTATAACTGCAAATAAGTCATAAAAGACCATTGTAAATGTTTGAAAGTTCCTTCTTTCTTTTTCCACTCCCCCCTTTTCTAAATTAAACAATTTTTAACACAAGTTTTATTTTTTTTCTCATTTACCTTCGCTACCCTATTTCTCTCTCTCTTTTCTTTCTCTCATTCTCTCCATCCCTCCTCCTCTCCCTCTGTACCTGTTGTTGTTCCTGTTACACACACACACACACACACACACACACACACACACACACACACACACACACACACACACACACACACACACACACACACACACTTCCCCCCCGCCCTCCCTGTGTACCTGCTGTTGTTCCTGTTGGTCTGTGATGTATCTGGAGTTGGCTGAGACCATGTGAGCCTCCAGGCCCGAAGACCGGTCCTGTCCCGAAGACGTCAGCAACGCCTGAAGGAAAACACACACACACACACACACACACACACACACACACACGCAGAGACAGACACAGACACAGAGACACACACACACACACACACAGAGAGAGAGAGAGAGAGAGAGAGAGAGAGAGAGAGACACACACACACACACACACGGTTAGGCCAAGAAGAAGAAAAATTTGTCGAAGGTCATATTCACACCTAATATCCCACTTCCTGTTGTGAAAATAATTAGGACAAATGTTTGATTTGATTTGATTCAATTTATTTCAGACATATCAAAAGCATGAAAATACAATAAAAAAAAATATGTTCAAATGATTTCACAAAAGAAATAAAAATAAACAAAAAATAAACAAATAACATATTGAATTGATATGCCTGAAAAGGAGTAGGAAGAAGTATAAACTTATTTGATCCTACCCCTTTTCCACAGCTCAAAAGCTTATATTTATTATATAATTTATATTAGCTTCCTGTGTTCTTTATAATCCTTTTTACAAATCTATACAATTAGTTATACTATATTTGATACAATCCATACAAATATAGAATTTGATACTATATATATTTTTTTTTTTATATTTATACAATCCATATATCTATATCTATTATACATACATGTAATATCTAATTTGTTAAAAACTGTCAGATTTATTGGTAATTTTTTTTTTTAAATTTAAAGTCTTTTTGCCTTCATATGACAGCACACATTAGAGAAACTGTAGCGAGGCGGGGAGTGACATATTTGTGCGTGTTATTTTTCTCAGACCGCTATGATGCTGTTGGAGCCAAAAGTTATACAACATATTGGTACCGCGCGAAGAAGCTTTAGATGAAACCTAGTTATTGTATAGCTTTAGGGAGGAATTGCATGTACTGTGTATCTATTGTTTAAAGAAATAAAAATACAGTAGTTGTAAAAAAAAAAACTTAAAAAAAAAGTTTCAATTCAAGTTGCACAAGAAGGGCTGCAGAGAATGCAAGTTTTTAACCGGAAAAAAACTCACATTTGTGCTTCATAATTCAAAACCATGGTACTCTTACTATTCAATTTTACTCATTAAAAAGTGTATGCATCATGTATGTATTGTGTATTCTTTAGGTGTGTGTGTGTGTGTGTTGTCTCTACCCGTGTGTGTGTGTGTGTGTGTGTGTGTGTGTGTGTGTGTGTGTGTGTGTGTTGTCTCTACCCGTGTGTGTGTGTGTGTGTGTGTGTGTGTTGTCTCTACCCGTGTGTGTGTGTTGTCTCTACCCGTGTGTGTGTGTGTGTGTGTGTGTGTGTGTGTGTAAACGTTCCACCAACCTCTCTGTTCTTCTTCTCCGCCTGAGCAGAGGCAGAAGGGCTCGACATCTGATCCTTCATCTCCTGCACACACACACACACACACACACAACACACACACAACACACACACACACACACACACACACACACACACACACACACACACACACACACACACACACACACACACACACACACACACACACACACACACACACAGGCAGAGACAAACACACACACACACACACAGGCAGAGACAGAGAGAGAGAGACACACATACACAGAGAGAGAGAGAGAGAGAGAGAGAGAGAGAGAGAAAGAGAGACACACACACACACAGACAGACAGAGAGACACATACACAGATATATACACACACACACACACACACAGATAGAGAGAGTGAGAGAGACACACACACACACACACACACACACACAACACACACACAGAGATAGAGAGAGTGAGAGAGAGAGACACACACACACACACACAGACAGAGACACACACACATACACACACAGACAGAGACACACACACACACACACACACACACACACACACACACACACACACACACACACACACACACACACACACAGAGACACACAGACAGATAGAGAGAGTGAGAGAGACACACACACACACACTGTTACATAACCACAGTAAACATCTCTTCAGTGCAGACAGGTTTATTAAAGGTATGTTTCTGCTGCAGTTCCTGAATCACAGCAGCCAATCAAACGCTCCGAAAGGCTTTTGTTCGCCCACACAGTCACAGCTCCTTTATTTGGCCTCGGTGACTCAATCCACTTCAGGACTATTTTAAGAACGGTACGGTGTGTGTGTGTGTGTGTGTGTGTGTTGTGTGTGTGTGTGTGTGTGTGTTGTTTAATTTAAATGTTCTACTTGTATTTGGGTGTTGTGTATGTGTTGTATGTGTTTACTTATTCTGTTTTTTTTTTGTCCATATGTAAAAAACTAAAACCACAAAAAAAAAAAAAAAAAGTTTTTCTCCTTCTCACCCCTTATCGAACGAGTAAAGTAAGTGTTTGACAGTTTATTTTCATTGTGTGGTTTTCATCGTGTGTAAATATCACTTTATATTGTAACTGTCCACTTGTCTCATCATTTTATTCTATTATTTATTTATTGCTTTATTTCTTTTTCTTTGCTTATTAGAAAATAAAAACCTTTTTCAATTCAATTCCTAACACTCCTAACGACTGAGAACATACAGTATAAGTTATGCAGTGGCACAGACAGTGTTGGGTTGCTGGCTGCAGCTGCTGCTTTTTCTTCTTTGACTAACTGTTGACTTTGTCTGACCCGTACAGTGTGTGTGTGTGTGTGTGTGTGTGTGTGTGTGTGTGTGTGTGTGTGTGTGTGTGTGTGTGTGTGTGTGTTTTATTAGAAACACAACAGAGGTCTCCCGGGGCTATGCGTTGTGTAACCGTCTCTCTTCCAACATGGGCCACTTGTAACCAAGGGCAACACCATTCAAAAGAAAACATTCCCCTTTTGTGTGTGTGTGTGGAGACAGAGCTTGTGCATAATGATTATACAACAGTTTAAAAGGTACAGTGTGTAAGATAGCTGTATTCTAGCGGCATCTAGTGGTGAGATTCGAGATTGCAACGCTCCCTTGCTAACCCCGCACAGTAGGAGAATTTACAGAAGCTACGGTGGCCTTCAAGGACAAGAAGCTATAGTTACTAAAGATGGCATCATCCACCACTGCCTCAAGTCATTCCACAATATCAAGTGATGAGGTGAAGATGTATTTAGTTATTTATTCTACAGTACTTCTTCTTCTTGGTCTTCTAACAGGTGCATTTCCCCAGGACGCCCACTATATATAAAAACGCATATGGCCTTTAAGTTTAAGTTAAGTGTGCCCCGCTCCTATGTAGATACAAAATGCTCATTCTAAGGTTATAAAAAATAATAAAAAGCCATCATAAACTAATAATACCAAGATTGTACTGAAAAAAAAAAACTTTTCCACACTGCACCTTTAAGTGGTTTAGTTTGTATTTTACATATTGTTAGCCTCATAGCATAATTGCCTAAATCATATTTACTCTACCCTACTTTTACTCTACATCTACTCTATTCTACATCTACTTTTCGTTAGCCTAATAGCATAATTGCCTAAGTCATATTTTAAGGGTTATAGAGTGGGGTAAAGTAGATGTACAGTAGAGTAGATGTACAATAGAGTAGATGTAGAGTGAAAGTAGAGTAGAGTAAATATGATTTAGGCAATTATGCTATGAGGCTAACGACATACAGTTTGAACACGTGATCAACAGTTGTTTGGCATGTAACTGCCGTCCTTATGCAACATGGAGGAATTCCAGGAATGACTGGAACGCAGGCTGACTGCTAAATAACTTCCTTGTTCACTCCTACGCCCTTTGTATTACCTACTCTGTAGTTTGTACTAGAGTGAGCATACAATTCACTATTCATATTTTGATTTGATTTTGATTTGATTTGATTTAGTTTATTTCAGACATACAACAAACAAAAATTATGTATTCACAAAAAAAAAAAATTATCTGTGTTATCGAGGTATGCCTGAAAAGGAGCAGGAAGAAGTATACACTTATCTAATCCTACCCCTTTAACCCATTTTACTTTAGTACTTCCATGTAAACATCTGGTCAGTGATTCGACCCCTTCGTGATTTTCTCTACTTATGACATCTATTGCAGCATGTCCGTCCTGGGAGAGGGATCCCTTACTCTGTCAACTCTCCCTGAGATTTCTAAATGTTTTAATCCCGGTAAAGGGTTTTTTACTGGGAGTTTTTTCTCAGCCGAGCTAAGGGTGTAAGGGCAGAGGGTGTCATACTGTATGGAATGTAAAGCCCACTGAGGGAAAATGTCTATTTGTGATATTGGGCTATACAAATAAAACTGATTTGATTTGATTTGAAAATTGAGACAGACCTATTGCATATGTACAGCGCCAGGTTACAAATAATAACTAATGAAAATAGTGAATTTAAAATCTTAATATAAAATAAATATTACAATTATACATTTAATTTGGAGTGCAAGTTTAAAGTGTTCACATAGTTTATTTTACATGAGGTAGATAATGTTCTAAGCAAGGATTCCATTTCTTCCATTAAATGCATTTTAAAGATACAAAAAGAGGGTTTCTGCTTTTGATCGTTTCACATTTACGAATATAAAACTTGGACATTATTAAGATAAGATGAAAAAATTAAAATAATATATTTCCAATTCCCTACAATAATCTGAAAAACAAAACCTTCTGCATCAGTTGGTCTAATATGTTATATCTAATATATTTCTTTCACAAGAAAATTATCACAAATAATTCACTTTTTTTTTGTGAGGCAAGTGAGTAAGTGAGTGAGTAAGTAAGTAAGTAAGTCAGGGTCTTTCCTGTATAGAGACATTTTTGGCGCCCCCCAAAGTGGTGCCTCCCCAAAGGAAAATCACCAGCACCAAAATGACAAAAAATTAGAATATATTTAGCTATTTAAAACCTCTCCAAATGTGTTTCTAGTTCAGCCCAATACAAGCCATCCTTCTTGTAGGGCTGGGCGGTTAATTGCATTTCAATTGATATTACTGCTTCTTCCCTCGATCATGAAAACAAAATAATCTTAATAAAACGATCATTGAAACTCCCCCTTCTCAACCCCATACTGCTCTTAAAATTCACAAACTTTGCGCCTTTACTGTTGCAGTCGCGACCCCAAAGAAGTTGTTCCGTGTTCTCACCCCCAAAGGCCCATAATGAGCCAGGAAAAACCCTGTAAGTAAGTAACTGTAGTTTGTGAATCCGTGTTGTTACCTGCACAGATGTCCTGGTTCTCTCCACGAAGGCTCTCCTCTCCTGCAGCTCGTTGTCCACCAGTTTAAACTTCCCCGGGTTTGACTCCACGATATCTGGGACAGTTCAGGACCAAACCTAATTATTCATACATTTTAACCTCCAATAGAATAAAAACTAGCCCCCACTCCCCCTCAGTGTTGTCACGGAGATATGACCTAAACATACAGACTAGAATGTCCACAATTTTAAACTACATTTCACAAAGAAACAGCTTCTGTACAAAAACGGAAAATGTTTTAACTACTTCTTCCTGAAGTAGTTAAAACAAGCTTTCACCGCACAATACAAACAACACAGTGCCTGCTATAGTGTTACAAGTTCAAAAAACTAATTCCAATCTATTCTAGCATCTCTTTATAAAATATAATAACCACAGTCATTCCTCCTCCTTGTGGCCTTAGGACAAGTTTAACCACTAGAAAGGAAGCAACTTGTTTATCCTTCCTTCGCCTGAAGATAGTAAAAGAAAATGTACCGCCATTTTTTCTAACAACTCAAAGGGTCTATTTGTATTTCTCTTTCTGTTTCTATTGTACATATAATAAGTGTGTGTGTTGTGTGTGCGTGCGTGCGTGCGTGCGTCTCTTGTAATTCTTATCTCTGCATAACTATCATGTAAGTAAACTGGTTCCGGATCTAAAGAAGGTCATGACATCGCCTGAATACTTGGATGGATAACGAGAGAACGAGAGAGGAAAGACAGACAAAGATTTCGTTTGTTTTAAAAATAGTGTTGTGTCGGTCATGTGGAGATAGGGGTTGTCAGGGTGAGGGGGGAAAATAGTCCCTGCGTTCCAAATCACATACTCTTTCTTTTCTCTATTCTACATACTACATCTGACCATAAAAATAATCTAGTTAGGATGCAGTAGGCATACTATTGAGAGATATTTTCACTTATTTATTTCATCATAACATTGCGCCTTGATCTTGCCTCTTGCTTCTATATCCGTCACATCCCCGTTTGTTTTCATATGGAGGCTCCGTCGATGTGACGTCACTTCCGATGCGCAATGGATTATGGGTCAGAATCGCCCAGAATAGCATGCTGTCTAACACCGAAAATCTCGGCCGGATGTAGAAAAACATCCTGGTATTTCTAACCATACTAAATCTGACCACAAGAATCGGGACATCCTAAATCTTTTTTTCTTCCATACTAAATACTAGATAGTATGGGGACTGGAACGCAGCAGGGATACTGTATTCCTACTGTGGTTACAGACTGTTCTTTAAATGTTATATTTAGTTTGGATTCTTAAAGAATGAAAAAAAAAATCTCCTGACTCCATTTCTTTTATAGCTTCTACACTTATCTGTCAAGTTTAATAATGGGAGCACCCACCACATGATGTAAATAGTAGCTAGTATTGGTGTTAGCCAAAATACATTACTGATCTGCTGATACTTTTTTGTTTCCATTTTAACCTACAATTTTTATTTTATTTGCTTCTTTTATTCGCCTTTAAATGTTTTATAATGTGTTTTATGTATTCTAATCTTGCCCCTGTCTGAATTGTGAAAGGATACTGATGGTTTCACTGAGGTCCTCCAGGTCCCAGTCTATGGCCCGTAAACAGTTCCTCAGTTCATTGGTGCTCCAGTCCAACTCATCACGGCTCACCTGAGAGAGAGAGAGAGAGAGAGAGAGAGAGAGAGAGAGAGAGAGAGAGAGAGAGAGAGAAGAGAGAGAGAGAGAGAGAGACAGAGACAGAGAGAGAGAGAGACACACAGAGAGAGAGAGAGAGAGAGAGAGAGAGAGAGAGATAGACAGACAGACAGAGAGAGAGAGAGACAGACACAGAGAGAGAGAGAGAGACAGACACAGAGAGAGAGAGAGAGAGAGAGACATAGACACAGACACACACTTATTATTATACGTGCAATATAAACATTCAGCTTCTTTTGTTGCCAGATCTCATGAAGGGATTTTCTTCTGAAATCATGTTTTAATTTGAATACTTTAACTTTCTATATCATTCTCATTGTACGAAGGGAGAACCACTAAGCCTACTTTCTATCACTCAAAGGAAGGCTAATCTAGTAAAATAACAAAAAAGACAAAAAATAAACTTTATTTAATGAATGGGCAGCAAGCTTAAACAAGCAACTACACTTTAGAATCAAGCCCAAAAAAATTGCCACCTGCAACAACTAATATTTGTAAGAATTTTTTTTTTTTTTTAAAGACCAAAGTTGCGTATAAAAGCAGACTTGGCAAGGCAAGGCAAGGCAAGTTTATTTATAAAGCACATTTCGGACACAAGGCCATTCAAGGTGCTTTACAGATGCTAAAACAAAAACACATCAAGAATAGAGCACACATTAAAAAAAATACATTAAAAAAAAGCGAATGAGAAACATGAATATAAATAAAACATAAAATAATTTAAAAATTTAAAAAGAATAAAAATAAATAAAAATTTAAAATTACAGGTTAAAACGGAAACAGTAAAGTCTTCAGACCTGGTTTAAAAGGCAACGCTGCAGTCAGACAAGCAAAATGATATTGTACGACTGAATGCTTATAAAAACCCCTGTATATGTGGCTGGTGATTCAGAGTCTATTAGCAGAACAAACAAAGCGCTAATACAGGCACGATGTTTACATGCGAGACGTGACTCATTGTAGTAAGAAAATGGAACATGTGAGTGTGAGTTTTTGTGTGTGTGTGTGTGTGTGTGTGTGTGTGTGGTGTGTGTGTGTGTGTGTGTTTGGACAAAAACGGAAAATGGACAACAACGGAGAAGCATAATATGTTTAGATGCAACAGCCACAATATGATTGTTAAAGACTTGTCTTTCAGACATTCAGTGATTTTGAGGTTTAAAAGGTTTAATGTGTAAAGGAGTAAACCACCTGCACAGGACTTAGATTGGCTCATAGTTGCCATAGCGATAGCAGTGATGTGTGCAGTGTTAGATGATGTATTGCTGTGTATGAAAAGCCCTACTAACGTCCTACTCATACTAAAAGCCCTACTAACGTCCTACTCATACTAAAAGCCCTACTAACATCCTACTCATACTAAAAGCCCTACTAACATCCTACTCATACTAATTTTGACGTATGCGACGGTTGTGTATGCGAGTTTGTGTAGGTGAGAAATGCCCGGATGAGTACTAACTTCCGGGAAGATTTTGTGAATGGATCGACAGGATACTTTTCCTTCTCAACACACGCCCCACAATGCATTGCGTCTTTTCAACGACACAGACGTTTTTTTTTAAATATTCTTTATTGCTTCTGTATACTTCAGTGTAAACGGTCCGACGAACCTACACAATGGATGGTTAAGTAGACAGTATGTAGTATATACATGTTGAGTATGTAGGAGGGAGGACGTTAGTAGGGCTTTATGGTTAAGTAGACAGTATGTAGTATATACATGTTGAGTATGTAGGAGGGAGGACGTCAGTAGGGCTTTTAGTATGTAGTATATACATGTTGAGTATGTAGGAGGGAGGACGTTAGTAGGGCTTTTTAGAACACAGCTGAGTGTGACGTATCGCTGCTTACCTGTGTTCCCTCCTGCAGCAGTTCCTCCCATCGATCAAACAGGCCACGGGCACGAGACAGGGCCTTCTGCACCTCCCTACACACACACACAGACAGACAGGCATACAGACAGACAGAGATACATACACACACAGACAGACATACACACACACACAGACAGACAGAGATACATACACACACACACACACACACACACACACAGACAGACAGAGAGACACAGACAGACGTACACACAAACACAGAGAGAGAGGAGAGAGAGTGAGAGAGAGAAAGAGACAGAAAGACAAATACACACACGTACACATTAATAGCATAGCCCCCCTGATACTGTAAACTAGCCCACTTCACCCTTCACACACCGGACTACACCCCTCGGTTTAACCAAAACAAATACACATGCTACGTTCACATCCTCTTATAAACTTCGCAACGGCTCGTAAACTGCCTGACAACAGCTTGACAACAGCCCTCCAGGTGAAAGGCAAGTCAAACATTAAACAATACACATCCCAGACTTTAGCTAGACCCAAACAAACTCTGTGTTAAGTCTAAAACAAACAAGTAGGCTACACGCGACTGGCTACCAGCACTGGTTGCTAGTTAGCCTGAGCTAGCCGTGGAGCTAACTTCGCTTATGTAACTTTATGTTCAAATGGCGAATTAAAACCACTCACTGTCAGGTTGAGCTTTGAGTGTGTACGTTTTTTGAGTTGTCAAGAGGTAGCGCGGAGTTTTTACGTCTTAATTTAATACATTTCTTACCCTTTCACAACGAAAAACGGGTCCTCTATCGACATGATGCTTGCTTCCTATTCGCTCCCGGCGCATGCGCACTCAGCGGGTACAGTTCAAACGGTGACACTATGCAAATAATCTGTCACCCAGTTGTTACTCAGCTGATTCAATATCACACAGTTATGGTAATGTGTTGCCTATGACAACCTAATTAATTATATAAATTTAATTTAATTTTTTACATCTTCAACAAGAAGTAGGCCACATGCAATATAGTATAGGTGTGTAGTAATAAAAATAAGAACCATAAAAAAATATTTAAAAAAATAATACAAAAAATATACAGTGCCGTGGGGAACAAACAATAGTTCATCGAAAAATTGCAAATAAATGTTTAAAAATATATACAAACATTTAATTCGGAGCTCATGTTTAGGGTCTTCACATATTTTCTACTACATGACAATAGTTAAATTTCCTCAATTTCTTCTATTCAAGGCCTTTGAAAGGTACTAAAACTGTGTGATATTGGGGCGACTGTGGCTCAGTTGGTAGAGCGGGTCGGCCGATGATCAAAAGGGTTGGAGGTTCGATCCCCGCCCTGCCACCTGTGTCATAGTTGTTGTGTCCTTTGGGCAAGACACTTCACCCACCTTGCCTCGTGTGAATGTCGATAGTTAGCTGCTGCTATCGGTGTATGAATGTGTGTGTGAATGGTAACGTGGGAAAGGAAAAACAGGTCTCCCTTGAAAAAGAGTCTTCGGTCTCAATGGGATTTACCTGTATAAATAAAGGTTAAAAAAAAGTGTTAGTTTGTATCCCTTTACTTTTATAAATATAAAAACTTGGCCATTATTACGATATGATGAAAAGAAAAAAATCTCCCATTTCCCCACTAGCTAAAATTTGAAAAACCAAAAACAAAACGTCTATCAAGCAAAGTACAAAATCTTGAATAGTTCAATAGGCCTATGAGCGACTATGACTAATGCCTAATGCCTAATGCCTTGCCACATGCCCTGTGTGACGTCTAACTATGAAAATACCAACACTATCCACTGATTGCATGTCATTTGTCTTTCCTAGTCTGGCTAAAAGTTGATTAAATAAGGGGTGTGCTCGTGGTGTAGTAGTTAGACACCCCCCCCCCCCCCACACACACACACACACACACACACACACACACCCTTCATAGAGTCTCAGTCCTCTTCACAGCAGACCCGGGTTAGAATCCAGCCCGTGGTCGTTCTCTGCATGTCATTCCTCCTCTCTGCCCCATTTCAATCTCTGTCTCTCTGCACTATCAACAAAGCATTGTAAACGACAAAAATAATCTTTAAAAAAGGGGAAAAAAGTTGGTTAAATCCTTTCATATAAAAAAACTTAATTTGTAAATATTACTGTGATGTCTTTTACTGTGACATCACAGTAATATTTACAAGTACGTTTTTTTTAACCCTATATTTCTCTTTCTGTGATGTCACGAGAAGGAGAAATATAGGGTTAAAAAAACACTCTTTCTGCCTTTTCTCAGGCTAGGATGAACCGATTTTAATTTTTGCACATTTATACTACATAGGATCTCAGAATTCAATACACCTTCATATTCAAACCGGTGAAGTAGGCCTTTAAATGTAATAAAATACATTTTTTTTGGGATTAAATATGGTCCCAGTGACAGTTACAGAACAACAGCAATACAGAAAAATAAAGGAGAGGAAAGTTTCCTGGAAGTCTGCAGAATGACTCGAGTTAATTTACCAGTACACATCTGTATAAGATTAGTTGCTATGGTCACATCCCTGCACTCACCACACACACACACACACACCACACACACACACACACACACACACACACACACACACACACACACACACACACACACACACACACACACACACACACACACACCCACACACACACACACACACACACACACACACACACTGCCTTCAGCTGTTGGCAGTAAATTACAAAGCGTTTATACAGACGGAGAGAGAGATAGATGTGGATGTGTCTGTGTGTGTGTGTGTGTGTGTGTGTGTGTGTGTGTGTGTGTGTGTGTGTGTGTGTGTTTAACTCTTTGTTTACACGTTGCCCAAACAAAACAAAACATTGTTTGTCTAGATACAGTAGTAGAGGACTAGGACACACACACACACACACACACACACACACACACACACACACACACACACACACACACACACACACACACACACACAACACACACACACACACACACACACACACACACACACACACACACACACACACACACACACACACACACACACAAACACAAAAAACATAAACTCCATTTCTTTCTTTGAATGTGATTGTATAGTTTATAATTCCAGTGTGGTAAATGTACACAGCTAATACAGTCTTTGCAGGAATATAATTGACTTTATTTGCTATCAGGTCAGTGGTGTAGTGGTTCAGTCCTCTTCACAGCAGCCCCGGGTTAGAATCCAGCCCGGGTCGTTCTCTGCATGGCATTCCCCCTCTCTGCCCCATTTCAACTCTGTCTCTACAAATTTGTCCAATAAAGTAAAACATAATCTTAAAAAAAAAAAAAAAAAAAAAAAAAAACTTCAGATCATAGTAAACTAGTAACCTCAGATAATATAGGTTCCTAGCAATGGACATATATGAGACCCTTTCTAAGGGGGGGAAAAAATCATTCAAAACATTTTTTTTTCAGCTATTATGCACTAAATTAAATGTACTTATGGCTATTAAAATTACTTTCTACAAAATCTGCTGGGAAATAAAACCCAAAATTCTACACACTGCAGGTTTAAGAACATTCATTAAAAATTAAGGATGTGCTTAGATGTGGATCAATAGATAAAGCATTACTGAGAAGGGAGGGAGGAAACCCTGCATGCTCAGCGAAAACTCTTCCCAGAGTTACTGTACTGTTTGCCCCTCTGCCTTTACTGCTTCCTGTCCCACCCATGTGTTCCTGTGTGGGGGGGACGGGGGGGTCTGTGTGTGTGGGTCTGTGTGTGGGGGAGGAGGGGGGGTATGTGTGTGTGTGTGTGTGTGTGTGTGTGTGTGTGTGTGTGTGTGTGTGTGTGTGTGTGTGTGTGTGTGTGTGTGTGTGATGAAAGTTCATTCTTAACTATGGAAATACATCCGTCCATTATGTACATTAAGTAGCTGTGCATTTTTCTGTGTGTAAATGTGTATTGTGTGTGTGTGTGTGTGTGTGTGTGAGTGTGTGTGTGTGTGTGTGTGTGTGTGTGTGTGTGTGTGTCCCATTCCCACCCAAATGTCCTGTTAAGATCCTCATCCTGTTTCCTCCCTCACTTCCTCTCATCCTGTCCTGTGAAAACTAACAGCCACACTCATAAAACGATGCACTTGCCACACACACACGCACGCACGCACGCACGCACGCACGCACGCACGCACGCACGCACGCACGCACGCACACACACACACACACACACACACACACACACACACACACACAGGATAAATGTTATTATTATGTAACCCTGCTGCTTTTTGACACCAATTTCTTCTCTTTTCTTCAGAAGCATTTGTTGTCCTGAATCAAAAGCTGCAGGAGCCTCGAAAGATAAGTGCTCATTTTTATTTATTTATAGATATAGTTTATTTCGAGTATTCTTCACTGTAAAGATTGTTACAACACCCACTGGGTGAAATTGTCCTTAACAAGGAGCCATAACATTTCTAAGTCCTTATGTATTTCTTACATTTTTTAAAATCCCGGTAAAGGGTTTTTACTGGGAGTTTTTTCTCAGCCGAGCTAAGGGTGTAAGGGCAGGGTGTCATATTGTATCATATTGTATGAAATGTAAAGCCCACTGAGACAAATGTATTTGCGATTTTGGGCTATACAAATAAAACTGATTTGATTTGATTTATGTATGATAAAGATAAAAAAAGAGAAAGAAAAAAAGTATACTATCGAAAATAATCAATGTAAACAGATCAAACATCAACTTAAATCTAAAAATGGTTGCATACATTTTCTCCTGGAAGTCCCAAGTGTCCCCCATAACTTTAATTAATGATGTCTGTCTATTGAAAGTTCCCATTGTAATATCAAGGTATATTGTTTTCCATGGTGCAAATATATCTCAGAATTGTGAAGCACTCAATATACACTCAGTAAAGATGTATTTAGTCATTTATTCTATAGTACTTCTTCTTCTTCTTGGTCTTCCAACAGGTGCATTTCCCCAGGACGCCCACTATATGTAAAAACATGTAAGGTCGTTAAGTTTGTCCGTTCTGTGCTACTGTAGAAACATGGCGGTGCAACGTGGCCTATATGTACATTAAAAGGCTCGTTCTAAGGCAAATAAAGAAACCAAAAGTTTTATTTTCAAGCAATCATACACTAACAAAACATACTTCTGAACATTATATTCCATTTCTACCAAGTATGTACTAAAAAAAATACAATTCCTTTTACACACTGCACCTTTAAACTGTGACTAACCCTACGTTCCAATACCCATACTTCCCTACAATTTATGTATGCCAGAAAAATATTTAGGATGTCCCAATATATTCACGTTTATAGTATGCTGTATGTATGTAGTTTGTAGTATGCTGAAAAAATACACAAAATACACAAATTGCCCGACTAACTCCACTAGCATTTTGAAGTATTCGTCTTTATTCCTGACATTTCTCGACATAATGAAAATAAATCTTCCTTTTCTGATTTTTTTTCTCTCTCTCCTGTGGCCCTAAAACTCTTCTGTACTTTAGTATGTAGTGTAGTAAAAAGAAAGAGGATGTGATTTGGAACGTAGGGATAGTGTGTGACATGATAACACAAAGGTCAAGTCAAGTAAAGCATTTCACAATATGTCCAACAGATAAGAAGAAAAAAAACTCCCCTATGACCAAAAACCCTCACATAGTAACACACACACACACACACACCACACACACACACGCACACACACACACACACACACACACACACACACCACACACACACACACACACACACACACACACACACACACACACACACACACACACACACACACACACACACACACACACACACAACACACACACACACACACACACACACACACCACACACACACACACACACACACACACACACACACACACACACACACACACACACACACACACACACACACACACACACACACACACACCACACACACACACACACACACACACGCACACAACACACACACAAAAGCCCTCACATAGAAACCTTGACGTTCGGAAACATTAGGTAATTTATTTTTCTCTTTAAACTTAAAAATAGCCTGAGATTATTTTCCTCTTGCTTGCTTGACTCCATACCGTCCAGCTCAGCTAAATGTAGATTTTTTTTATCACCGGAAAATTTGAGTCTCTTTTTTTTTTTTTTTTAAACAGAGTGTTGAAGTATAGCAGGAACAATTTTCACCACTGGAACTAGTAAGTAAGTAAGTAAGTAAGTAAGTAAGTAAGTAAGTAAGTAAGTAAGTAAGTAAGCTTTATTTATATAGCGCCCTTCACAGACCAGGGTCACAAGGCGCTTCACAATACACATTTTATATACATAACTAAAACGGAACTAAACTAAACATAAGATTGAATTGACTTGAGTTGCACTGGCATAACAAAAGACACTGGCCGTGAGTCAACAAGCAAGCCAGGAGCTCTGTCTAATAATACACACACAGCATGACCCAGTCCTTTACGATGCTGTCCACTGCTCCTTGTAAGGATGGATGGCCTATTTTCAAATGTGGGAGTAAAAAAAAATAAAAATAAAAATGCAACTTGCTGCTATATGTGATGTATTTTTC
The DNA here is from genome assembly GCA_026122265.1 of Ammodytes dubius. Classification (NCBI taxonomy): domain Eukaryota; kingdom Metazoa; phylum Chordata; class Actinopteri; order Uranoscopiformes; family Ammodytidae; genus Ammodytes; species Ammodytes dubius. The sequence continues at coordinate 31,051,665 of CM047506.1, forward strand.
TTTGTTATTACTTATCTATTGAATGCAATTTTTCTAATGTCTAATCTGGATGTATTGTATGCGTCCCCTGTAAAGCACTTTGAGTGGCCTTGTGTCTGAATTGTGCTATAGAAATAAACTTGCCTTGCCTTGCCTACAGCTCTGGAAAAAATTAAGAGACCACTCCGATTTTTCACTGTCTCTGGTTTTACTCTTTATATGCATATGTTTGAGTAGAATGAACATTTTGATTTTATAATATAAACTACTGACAACATTCCTACCTAATTCACAATAAAACTATTGTCATTTAGAGCATTTTCAATGAGTAATGTAGAGATGAAGATTTAAGAAAAATCCAGACGTCTTAATTTTTTTCCGGGCCTATATGTGAAGTCACTCAAAACTAATGTCACACTGTCAATAAAGCATAAAAAAAAAAAAAAATTATAATGTTATTGTTTAAATCCTAACCCCTGTGCTACTTTTTTAAAGGTCATTAGATAACTAGATAGTGAACGGTGCCAAGATGCAACTGAACACCGGCGCAGACACCAGAGTCACTGATAACCAAGGAGTCAGAATACTGCATGTGTCAGCAGATATGGCCAACTCACTCTGAAATCTGGGACATGGGAATTATTCAAACTGTTAAAGGTCCATACAAATAATTCTGTGCAAGTTTTAGACACTTTATAATAAGTAAACGTATACATGCCTTGCCTTGCCTTTGAAATGCATGGGCCTTTAAAGTTTTGGGGCATATAGATCCACTCAACACAGCTACAAGTGTTGGGTGGATATGTCACTAAAACTAACTCATTTCACATTACACATATGAACCACGGTTTACAAAGAAAATATTGATTATTGCAGCTTCTGACTGTGCAGAAAAAGTGTAATAACGACCAAAAAATGAACACTATTAGATGTGTACTGTGATTTATTACACAAAGCAAGCTAGCAAAAGGAATAGACTAAACAATGTGTGTGTGTGTGTGTGTGTGTGTGTGTGTGTGTGTCTGTGTGTGTGTGTGTGTGTGTGTGTAGCTATGAGAACAATTTAAAAAATGTCGGACACATGATTGGTAGTTTAAGGAGCTCAAACCCCACTGTTTAAACAAACTTACACACACACACACACACGCGCCACATACACACACACACACACACACACACACACACACACACACACACACACACACACACACACACACACACACAACACACACACACACACAGTGCCAGAAGTAAGTTGCAAATAAGATTGGCCAACTTTCCCAATTATATAATGTTATTTGTGGCAACAGTTTCCATGCTCGCTGCCCGCAAATGTCATATTTTGGCAACCAGGTCTCGTCCCCGTCCTGCCAACCAAACAGTGTTTATACTATAGGGAGAGGAAGACTAGGCCCCACCCTCACAACACACACACACACACACACACACACACACACACACACACACACACACACACACACACACACACACACACACACACACACACACACACACACAACACACACACACACACACAGATACTTACGCACACACACACACACACACACACACACACACACACACACACACACACACACACACACAACACACACACACACACACACACACACTACCGCCCATTAGGCCTGCAGGCACTCGCACTGTAAAGTGTAATCACACACATAACACTGTGTCCATAGCAACAGGCTGGGTACAGACAGTGAAGTGAAGTCATGTCAGGTCGTTTTCTCTTTGCTTAAAGCTCCCATATTATACACTTTTCGGTTCTATTATACACCATATTATATGGTCTTAGTGGTCCCTAATACGTTTTTCTTTAATTGTTTGCTGAAAAAAACTTTCAGATAATTTATTGTACTATCTATCTGTACTATTCTGACTGGAGTATATTGGGGGGGGGGGGGGGGGGGGGTTCAGAAAGGGGGAGAGTGAGAAAAGGAGAGATTGTTATTTTTTAAAATATTTTGGCAGTCTCTAGGCACACCGTGGACCCATGGATATGTTAGAACACATTTAAAAAGTGCATTTAGCATAATATGTGACCTTTCGTTTATGAATATTCTTCAGTAACACATTTTAAGTGCAAACTGGGCTTTCTGATCAATGTAGTCTAATGTAATACTTACCACACAAACCAACAAACAATACACATCCGTTTATACCTATACATTATTCTTTTGATGGATCCCTTTAAAGTTGAACAGTTTAAAACGTTGCTGAAGACTCACTTTAAAGATATGTATATATTTTTTTGGCATTTTTTTTTTATGCTTTATTGAGTGTAGAGACAGAGTTGAAATGGGGCAGAGAGGGGAGTGACATGCAGAGAACGACCGCGGGCTGGAATCGAACCCGGGTCCGCTGCTGGCCGAGGCCCATGGGGGGGACGCCCTACCAACTGAGCTAAGGGCGCCCCCAGACTTTGACACTCCTCCATTTTTTCCCTCATGTATCTTATATGTTGTTTTGTATTGTATCTTGTTCAGCACTTTGGTCAACTGATGCTGTTTTTAAATGTGCTATAGAAATACATTTGACTTTGACTTTTAATAGCATTTCTAGCAGCATGTAGGGTGCTTTTAACATGACTGTACAAAATAACTTTTTTTGAATTTTAAGCTTGACCATTTCCATAAATGTAGTATCCCGATTTTTGGTGAGACTTAAATGCATTGCAATGAAGAGTTTATGTATTTCAATATGATATTAGAGAAACAGAAAACGTCCTTGCTGCAATCTCATTTTGAAGGTGTGTAGAAAGTGTGTCTGTTTTTTTTAAAAATTCTATTTCTTTTTTTGCTTTTGTTTGTTTTTTATTTATTCATCTATTTTTTTATTGCTCGCATGTTCGAAATAAAGGTGTCATATAGGCTATATTTAAAGACTTGTATAGATGTATAAGATAGTGAAGTTTTTAATTAAAAAAATATATAATTTCGAAACATTTCTGGACCTTCAGTCACTCTGCACTAATCTCCGTAAAGGCACGCATGCTACAATGCATGATCTGAATGTTTTTATCAGCAAAATACTTCAAGTAAAAACTTATTGGGGACGTCTTGGACCATTTTAACTAGTCAGAAAGGGGTATAATATGGCACCCAAAGTTCTAGTATGCAACACTCCCTGGGTAACCCCAACCCTTTCGATTATTAACAGAAGCTACAGTGGCCTTCAAGGACAAGAACAATTCTAAATTTTAAACAATGCACCTGATGACATTCCAACTATGACACTTTCAAGATGGCGGCACTAGGCCTTAGTCCAAAATATGCAGAAATATGGACATATATGAGACCCTTTCTGAGGGGAAAAAAAACTATTCAAAAAAATGTGTTCAGCTATTATGCACTAAATTAAATGTACTTATGGATATTATAATTACTTTCTACAAAATCTGCTAGGAAATAAAACCCAAAATTCTACACACTGCAGGTTTAAGTGTGCTATGGATAAAGTTGACTTATACTTTGATTCACCACTGTTTACATTTTGACATTTTGGTTATGTACAACGGCACGCTTTCTTGGGTTCGCACCATTCCGTTTTATTTTATTTGAACTTAAATGTATTGTTTTACCTAGTTGCTGCTCTTCTATTTGCCTTGTAAACTGTATATTCTATATTGTTGCTGCTTTTTTTTCTATTTTACTTGTTTATTGCATATTTTCACGTTTCTTTCTTGGCATTCAGTCTGTGGAAAACAAAGGAAGAATTTCATTGTATGACTGAGAACATGTTTTCTTATTGTGCATATGATAATAAACACTTTAAATCTTGATTAAGTATAGGAGTAAAATTTTCTTTTAATATATTTCTGTTACTGTGTAATGTTTTAAGTAATGTATTAGCTAAAATCAAAATCCTCATTCATAACTATGTCCCCATTGGTGTAAAATCACCTCTACCAATAATCTGAATTATCCTCCTGAGCGGAGAATTACAAATATTAATATTGCATTTTGTACTTTGTGCGGTTAACACACACTGCACCTTTAAGACATTGTATAACCATGATGAGTGCAAGTGTGTCTGGTGCCATGTTACCTCATGTGTCAATCAACAGGAAAGGTCTCCATGGTTACAGAATGTTTGTACAGCTTAGGAGAACTGAGGGAGGGGACTGGGAGAGTAACTGATAACAACTGAAGACTTTTCTGTTTCCCTTTTAACATGGAATTTTTATTTGTATTTAAATGTTTTATTTATTTTAATTAATTTTTATTTTTTATTCATGTTTTTTATTAGCTGTTCTAATGTGTGCTCTTTACTTGATGTATCCTAATCTTGCCCCTGTAAAGCACTTTGAGTGGCCCTGTGTCTGAGATGTGCTATACAAATAAACTTGCCTTGCCTTTACAAACGGGGTAAACAGTCATTAAGATCTGAGATTAACTGCTTTCAATTATACACACACACACACACACACACACACACACACACACACACACACACACACACACACACACACACACACGCACACACACACATACACACACACACACACACACACACACACACACACACACACACACACACACACACACACACACACACACCCACAATTATTTTTCTGAATTGATAGAAAATTTGACATTCTTGTTTCTAATTTACACTAACAGTTGTGTTAGTTATTTTCACTCACTTCTATAGACTTGGACTCAAAATGACATGGAAGATTATTATTTTTTTAAGATTATTTTTACACTTTTTATTAGATAGTTTTGGAGAGACAGAGATTAAATGGGGCAGAGAGGGGAATGCCATGCAGAGAACGACCACGGGCTGGATTCTAACCCGGGTCTGCTGTGAAGAGGACTGAGCCTCATATTTAAGGATGTTTGGCTTTACCTAAACATGATAGTTAAGATTTTGTGCAGGATATGTTGTAAGAAAAATAAAAATGGTAAAGAGGAACACACAGATCTCCCCCCACCCCCCACACACAATGTACAAAAAACATGATACTGCCCATAGTAATAATTGCAAATAAATCAAAGTTAGGTGCAAAATGCATAAAGTGATAGAATGTAGTCTGCAAAACCAACTGTCCATTTACTATGGGACCTCGCGACCTTCCATAGTTCTATATTTAAACGGTAATTTCATTTAAATGGTCATGATTCACTGTGTTAACAATAGACCACATGCTCTGAAAGCCTGTTCCACTGTAGAATGTGTGCACGCGCCTCTCCTTGTTCTGTTGTCAATTTAAATGATTATATTCCAACGGCACATAAAACCGCACACACACACACACACACACACACACACACACACCACGCGCGCACGCACGCACGCACGCACGCACACACACACACACACACACACACACACACACACACACACACACACACACACACACACACACACACACACACACACACACACACACACACACACACACACACACACACACACACACACACACAACTTAAAAGCCTCTTCGCGGGATTGACAGCAGCCTGCCGTTTGACATGCCCTCCGTGGTAGTGCGCGCGGCTGCTTAGTAAGTAACCTTAGTAACCTAATTCACACCGGTGACAACCGACAACTCCATATATGGTGCTGCGATGACGTGATCACGGCTGCTGTTTGAATCGGTGTGAACGAGTGCACAGAGGGAGAGAGAGAGAGAGAGAGAGAGAGAGAGAGAGAGTAGAGAGAGAGAGAGGAGAGAGTAGAGAGAGAGAGAGAGAGAGAGAGGAGAGAGAGAGGAGAGAGAGAGTGAGAGAGAGGGGGGGGGAGGGAGATAGAGAGAGAGAGAGAGACTAGAGAGGAGGAGAGAGAGAGAGGGAGGGGGCTGTGCTGTGCTGTGGTTTGCGCGTTCGCGTCATGGCATTTCCACTGTGCGCGTCCCACGGGGCTTTTACTACCGGATGGGCCATATATGGAGACTCTGACAGTGCGACTGAGTGACGCGGTGTACTGTGTGTGTGTGAGGAGAGAGAGGCGAGAGAGAGAGAGAGAGAGAGAGAGAGAGAGAGAGAGAGAGAGAGAGAGAGAGAGAAAATTGGAGACACCGTTTCCTTCTCCCACGTAAATTCTTCGAAATGCTGGCTGGGATTTTCTTTTTTTCCTTCTTACCAGAATGTAAACACTGGCTGACTTTACCTCAAGCTCACGAGCTCTTTAATAGCTATTCCATTAAAACACTTCACTCTTAAGGTCTATTTTTGGGCATAATTCAGACTTTTCTTTGTTGGCTATAGCGTGTAATTGCATGTCATACTTTAGAATTATTATTGTGGAGTATACATTTACTGATATGTATAACCTATTAGTACACAAACCTGCATTTATAATGTCTATATTAATGTGTAAGTAAGTTTAACTGAAGGCTACAAAACTAACTAATAACTAATAACAATGTGCTATCTAAATAATGTTTTGCACGTTTGCTCGTCATAGCAATCGTGATTTTATGATATCAACATATGAAAACATTTACACTAATGTGTGTGTATACAATAAGACGTCTGTTAAGTGTCATTTAATCCAATAAACACGATAACAGACCCTCTTACTTAATCTGTAAGAGGAAGTCAAACAATACGGGGATGAAATAAAGGCGCGCGCACACACAAAAAAGTGAAATATAAAATGTAACCTTTCAGAATGATGAGCCGCGAAAGCGAGAAATTACTTTCAGCAAAAAACAGAAATCGAAAATTGATACAGGAAACCAAGTGTGAGAAAAGGCGGTAGACTGACCAGATGTCTTTTTGTGTGTGTGTGTGTGTTGTGTTGTGTGTGTGTGTGTGTGTGTGTGTGTGTGTGTGTGCGCGCGTTCAGTGTGTGTGTGCGTGTCGTGTGTTGTGAGTGAGAGCGTGTGATCTCGGCAGTTACAGAATGTGTGGGCGGCGCCTGTTTGTCACTCTACTGAGGAATGAAGTCCGCCGCGTTACGTCAAAGGGGAAATAAAACGCCGCCCTGCCTCGCTGCACGCTCTCATTTCCACACCGTTCAACCACCGGTGAGCTACTCCGACTGCTAGCTACTAGCTTAGACAGTTTACAAACTAAAAACTAACTCTAAATAGTTAGAAAACTAAACTTGATTCGGTGCCAAAAAAACTGTCGTGCGTAATTACGCGTAAGAAAGAAGAATCAAGATGAGTGCCATAACCGCCATGGAAGTGAACACCGAAGCCAGGCGGATCCTGGCCGTGTCCATTAACAAGTTGTACTGCTCGAGGAGCGTGCGAGGCGGACTGAGGCTCCACCGAAGCCTCCTCCTCTCCTCGGTCATGAGATCTGCCCGGGACATCTACCACTCTTCCCGGGAGAGCGAGGAGACATGCGAGGCGGCCCACCACCAGCCACCACCACGGAGGAGGCGATGGAAACCAGTCTCCCCGAGCCCCAACCTGAGCCCCAATCCCCGGCTGTGAACTCTACTGAGCCCGCCCAAGAAGAACCGGAGGACGAGGAGGAGGGAGATTATTGTGAAACCTCAGCCGACAAAGAGAACTTGAGCCCGGCCGCGAGGCAGTCCAGGAAGCGCCGGGGCAAGGCTTCCGCGGCGCCTGACTTCCTTCCCGTGAAGAGGGCGAGGCTGGAGCCGGGCGAGGAGAGGTATGCGGCGGCTAGCGGCAGCTGCTGTCGCGCCCTGGCCGGAGACTCCCTGAACAATGCTCTATCTCTCAATCTGAACCGCGCCATGGTCCTGCCTTCTGAACTGAACACGCGGAGGCCTCCATTGGACTTTGGAGCGGAGTTATACACGACTCCTCGTTAACCTAATACAAAGGGCGGTTTGATCCCCCCCTTCGCACGGAGCTGACCTACTTCGGCGATCCCTGAGACAAAGGGATTATCGCCCGGGCTATGGTGCGAGCTCCCCGGGCAAAGTGACTGTGCCTGCCGGGGCGACACATGGTTGGTGGTAGTAAAAAGCCCCATACAGACATCAAGAAGAATGAACTTAAACGGGCCAGAAGGAGAGATTTAGGCCTAGGCTACAC